>BMAO01029830.1:0-92197 GCA_019973975.1 Trichonephila clavata | reverse complement strand
GTCATGATCTTTTGTACAGACCGTAATATATTTGAATAATAAAAAAACCAAATAAACATGCATATAATTGTTGCTCGAAGTGTCAATAGATGTGACAACCAGATTGTTGCTGATAGTTTTAATTCAAACATTATGAAATTTCAAATTTTAATACTAAAAGTTCTAAGTATTCACTTCTATCGGCAGTCTCTATAACTGCCCATTTTTTAATTAATAAAAGCTGATTATTTAAATTATAGTGATGGAGGTGAATAAATATCAAGAATAATATATTAGGTGGGTATGAAAGGAAATTGATATTACCCCCCCCCACACACACACAACTCAGAAAAAATGCATAAAAGTAAACATTTTTTGTGTGCTTGATAGGGAAAGGTTGATACAGTATAAAAATAACTATTTATTTTACATTAATAATTCTTAATAACTATTAGTTTTATTATTTCGATTAATTTTGCTTTGTTTAATTTTGTTTTGGTCTTGTAGAGTTTTTCTCCGTTCTCCGCATGTTGCGGCTCGTGTGAAATGCTTGTCATAGGTATGTGGCCCTGTAGGGGAAAAAAAGGGTTGAGTACCACTGCTCTAGTTCCTCTTGCAATTATACTCACGATTAATGGCTTGAATACAACAGAAATTTTTTTACTTGTTTGGTCACCAATAATTTCTGACTCCAGTTCATGACCAAATACTATTTTTAAGCACAAGCTTAACTTTTATTAAAAATAGTTAACTTTGAAAAAAAACATTAAAAATTGGTTAAAACTACAACAATAGAGCGGCTTGACAGACAAAGTTAAAAGAAAGTGCACATTGGAACGGAAACTGCCAAGTTTCGTGATTCTTCTTTGCAGAAGAATTATGCATATTTGGATGGCGAGTGTTGAGATAACGTGGATAGAAATTTGCATCCATAGGATTACCACACTTGAAATAAATTGAGTTTTGGTTTGAATGTTTGATAGTGTGTGTGTGTGTGTTTTGCAAATTTATTATGGGTTATGCTATGTTAGAATATTTTTCATATATTTCTCTTAAACTTTAAGGAGGTCAGTAGGGTAAAAATCATGGAATGATCGATTTTGAGTTTTTGATATTTCTGAAATCTGTATTTCATTACCTTTCTAGGGATATAACATTTATGCCATATTTTCAATTAGAACTATGTCAAAATGAACTTTTAAAAAATTATCAACTGGTGGGCCACGCCCCTTTTGACAGATATTTGCCTTTTTAAATATCCTGAAACAATTGCAAAGCCTTCTTTTTGTTTATTCAAACGCAATTAACTTTAGATAACAGTTGACTGTTCGATTAACTGTATTAGTTTGGTGGCGGAATTTCGAGTTACAACATGCTTCCAAGAGTTTTAAAATATTATTTCTTATTAAATATTTACTTTCACAAGGTATGATTTTTTTCAAAACTACTATTTTCATTATTTATAATTTTAAATTACTTTTTAAAAAAATAAAATTTTTCTAAATTTACTGTATGTGAAAAAAAAAGCTGCAAATTTACATTATATATTCCTTATGCATTATTGTGGATACTGAAGTGATATTTTGAAAATATTACAACAAAAAAAAAAACATTTAGCTTAGAGCACATGTGTCAAAAAACAAACAAATTAGATGATAAATGTCTGTTTTTTAAAAAAACTAATTTTTTTAAAAAAAATATCACTTTAGTATAAATATAAATGTTACTTAACTGTACAGACAAGTTTTTAAACTTAAATATTCAAAAGTTTCTGAATGAATTGTACATACAAAAATTCAGATGTGTAATACCATTTGTCGTTGCAAGAAGCTGGTTAAATACATAAAAAATACCTAAATATCATGTTTAAAAACATAAAAACAGTTTTTATTTTTGCTGTTTAAGAAATCATGTGTACAGTTTAGAGAAACTTTTGAAATTTAAAAGTCTTAGAAACTTATGTTTGCATGTGAACACACAGAACACATATGAAAACTTTCGAAATGACGTAAAATCATGTTTTTTCAAATGCACACCAAAACCATATAGATAAATTTTTTTCCATTATATTTATGATGATATTTGCTCTACTTTGATATTTGTAATACATAAATGCTACAAATTCTTCTAAAATTTATAGCGATTTTGTGATAATAGATGTAAATTTTACAAAATATCTCGTTAAACAAAAACTGAAAAATGTTATATATGTATTTTCTGACAATTTGAAAACATTTTTGATGCTTTTTTTACTTAAATATATTGACTTGATGATAATGTGAATAAAATGTGGCAAATACATGTTGGAAGGTCATAATTTTTGTGATAAAGTGACATTTCATGTTAAAAATGCATTTTTTCAAAAAGTTTGTTTATAAAAATTTATGCTCTTTTTTCTCAGAAAATAATGCAAGGATGCTCATAAAATTTCAGTAAAACATAACTCATATGTACACTGAACATAACCATGTACACTGAAGTGTGCCTTTATAAATTTTCCCAAAATAATTTAACATAAAGCATTTATCGTAGTAATATTTTTATGTTGCATGGTTTTGAAAAAAACTTAACATTATATTTGAAATATCTCACTTCAGCATAAATATTAAAGTCTAATTAATATTCAGACTAAATCAGAAGTCTTAATATTTAACAGTTTCTGAGAAAAAGTAAACATATATATGTGATGATACGGGATGATTTTTGTCGTTACCTGTAAAGCTTGTTATGCACATAAAATTACATAAAGTTCATGTTTAAAAACATAAAAACAAATTTTTTCTTTTGGATATCATTTATGTAATATTTAAATAAACTTTTTAATTCTGATACTTTAAGAAATTGTGTTTACATGTGAATATACAAAGCACTAGTGAAACTTTTCAAAAATGTCATTTATTCATGTATTATATTTCTTAATTTGTGTCTTTTTTTAAAAAAAATTTATTGTATGCATGAACTGGAATTTTTTATTTTATATTTCATATATATTGTGTATACTGAAGTGAAATTTTTGAGATATTCCTCAGACATTTAGCTAAAAAGCAGATGTCGTAACATAGAAAAGGAAAGTTTCTATAAAATTCATTATTCTACTGTGCAAAAATTACATTTTTTAAACAGGCTGATCAAATTTTTTAAAAAATTTCACTTCTGTATAAAGATAAATGTTAATTTAATGCACACATAAATTTTTAAGCTTTGTTTTCAATAGATTTTTAGTAAAGGGTACATAAATATATCCCAAAATGCAATGCCCTTTTTCGTTGCACAAAACTTGTTACATACAAAAAATACACAAATTTCATGTTTAAAAACATAAAATCAGTTTTCTTGTTGTTTTGGATACCATTTATGTAATATTTTAAGAATTCTTTTAATTCTGATACTTTAAGAAATTGTGTTTACATGTGAATTTATAAAAAAGTAATGAAATTTTTCGAAATGTCGTATAATGATGTATTACCAAAGCCATATTTTCATGTATTGACACATTTTTACATGGTATTTATGATACTTATAGTCAACTTGGATGGACAGTAATGTATCAGAACTAAAAATTCTTCAAAAATTGATGCATAATTTGAGGAAAATGATGCGAATGCTATAAAATATCTCGATAGATTAAAAGTGAAAAATGCTATACATGTATTTTCTGAGAAATCTAAGTAAAAGAAATAAGTAAAAAGTCTTAAAAGTTATTGAGAATAAGCTAATGTTTAAAAAAGTAGTGCAAATACAGATTGTAATGCATAATTTTTTTTGATGAAGTGACATTTTATAATAAAAATGCAATTATCTCAAAACGGTGTTTTTAAAAATGCGAGTACCATTTTCACAGAACCTATTCAACGGAAGCACTTGCAATCTTCACTGAATATTACTGATATGTTATTATATATACTGAAGTGAACTTTTATTAATATACCGATAATATTTTGTAAAAGTCAGTTATCGTGAAAAAAAATGACATTTTTCAAAAAATTCATAGTGATACATTACGATGAAAGTTTTTGAAAAAAACTAAACAATATATTTGAAAAAGTTCACTCAGTTTAAATAAAAAAGTCTAATTAATATACAGAAAAAAATTTAAGTCTGTACATTTAATATTTTATGAGAGAAAGGCACATAAAAATGCTCAATTTAACATTAGCGGGATAGGGGTACCGACTTACCTTAATTATAAAATCAAAGGAGTATGAATAAGAGAGTATATATATATATATATATATATATATATATATATATATATTATAATACATTTACTTACATTTAAAGATGCATCGCGCTTACATTCAGTTACGAACAATGGTGCGAAGTATATTAAACATTTCTGAAGACATACCTTATTTTGACACTAGTCAAAAACATACGTTTTGAATTAATACATAATATAGAATAACTTTATTTCTTTTACATATGTTGAATTTCTTCAAAAATTTATATCATTTTCAAAGAAACTTTTGTGCGTTGTATAAGTTTTAGAAAAATATGTAGAGTTACTTATAAAAGTTTGAAATACACATGATTCAAATAACTATGATATCTTGATCAGATTTAAACTCTTTATCTCTGTACGGATTTAGATCGTATCAATAGTTTCTTCGTCATGCGAATGATACATTTATTTTGCAAAGGAAACATGATAATATTGTACCAATATCTATGATGAAAATTGTTTTGAACTCAATGTTCTTATAAAATACCGAGCACCAAGACGTGAGACGTTCCATAAGACTAGTAACGTTCCATAGACTAACTTGTTCTATAAGATGTGAATTAAATATTCTATTTAATTCGCGTCTTATAGAGCAATAGTTTATACATACTTACCACGTCCTTATAGTATGTAAATATATACAGTCGAGCCCCAATTTATTGAAACACTCTATTTAACGATTACAGCTACACAATACCCTGCAAATTCCAAAATTACCCCCCTCCCCTTTTTTTTTGCATTTTTTGTGGCACATAACATTTGGAGCTTGCCATTAAATTTCTGATCTGACAAAAAAAAATTAGTTTTTAAGATATTTGGAGCTTTTGAGATTGGGTTTTGGTTTCGGTTTCATTTTAAAACATTTTTCTACTCTTAATCAAAGAATATTTGTGTACAATTAATTAGCTCTTTTTAGAGTGAAATTGTTACTGACTTCAATTTTAATTACTAAAATCCTCTTCGCCTGATTATGTTTTGAGTTTTCATAGTTAAATAATTGAAATACATTTCAAAGCCAATTTTAGCTTTGAAAAACAGTTTATTTAACTTAGAAACTTCATAATTAATTGTTTCCTTTTGAGAGAATGCTGACCCCAAAACGATCTCAGGTTGCTGTGAAAAACAATATTTCGAAGAAAGGGAATAACTGAAAAATGATGTATCTAAAAATCAATCCTCAACTCATACTGAAACTAGACTTCCGAATGCAAGTATTGCAGATTAAACTGAATAAAAATTAAATTTTATGTACAAATTTAGCTATTTAGGTAGTATTATCATTATTTTGTACACAAATGCTTTGTGTTCCAAAATTTTGGTGGAAATATTTGGTTAAGATTAAACTGAATAAAAACTATCATCGTAATAATTTATGTCAATAATATGTAAAAATATATTTTGAATTAAAACAATATTTCAGGTCATATTTAATTAAAAAATAGTGCTTTAATGTAAAACATACTTTGAAAAATAACATTAAAAAGTTATAGCTATAGAGGTATCTTAAGTTTTTTGTTTTATGCCTTGTGACAAACTTTACACACGTTTTCCTCAGACTTTTAATTTTGCAGAAATAAGTGTTTTCTTATCCCTATAAGACATTTTTCAATTCCTAATAATATATATATATATATATTCATCTATTCAAGTTCAAATATACATTTTTTAAACTTGTAATGCATGACATTTGAAGTTAATACAGTGTTTTTTTCAAATATTTAATTCATTCAATAAATTAAAAAACGGATAAATAGTAACAAACAAAAATAATTGTTCAACCGCATCTATAGAAAGACAAATCGTTCGCTGTATCCCTGTAGTGCAATGAATACCGTATTGGCATCAAATCCATAGGTCGTGGGTTCGAATCCCACCTGAGAGGGTTTAATTTCTGAGAACGTGATTTCTTTTTTACTATACTATTTAATTAGAATAATTAAATTTAATTAATGAATAAACAGTAACAATAAGTAATCCAACACCATTCATAGAAAGGAAAATGAAAATTTGCTAGGAAAATCGCTTTCTATTTTGTTATCAAATATTTTTATTCCGTCATATAGGTACATATAGGTATACATATTTATATAATTATAACTATATTTAATAAAAAGTAACTAAAATAAAATTTTTCTTTGTTGACCTGAGTAAGAATTGGCTTAAACAAGTTTTTTTTATATTACTTGTCTCTGTTCAGATAGAGTCTTTAAATATTTTGTACATACTCACAAACGTATGTTCTATAAAGGTTAGTATGGGTTTAAGTCTAAGATCCTTTAGTTATTATTTGAAAAAAGGCTAAAGTTAAGCTTTAAAAAGATTTCGTATTTTTTTCCAGGTTTATCTAGAAAAATAATTGTTAAAAATCAACAAGGTAACAGTTTTTCAAATTTATGCTGACTTTTGTTCTCAATAATCTAACAAACATAAATCACTTGAAATGTCTTATTAATTGAGAATTTTAAAAATGTTTGAAAAAACTTCACAAATTCTTGAATTTTTAAAATTGTAAAATAATGGCTGGTGAAAATGAATTTTTACTTTCAGAGTCAACTTAAGAATATAATCAGAATATACAACATAAATTATTTTTGCTGTTACTTTATCTTCAATTTTTTTTTTTTTTTTTTGAAAAAGGGTACTGCGTAGACTTAAGCAAATTTTTCTAATTCCCAATTAAAATGAAGACAAAAAAAAAAAAAAAATGGCAGTTATAGAGACTGCCGGTAAAAGTGAAAACTTAGAGCTTTTAGTATTAAAATTTGAAATTTCATAATGTTTGAATTAAAATTATCAACATCAATCTGGTTTTCACATCTATTGACACTCCGAGCAACAACTAAATGCATGATTATACGGTTTTTTATTGTTCAAATATATTACGGGCTGTACAAGATCATGACAAAATATATATACAATGCAATTGATATAACAATTAATATACAATCATAATATTTATGGATAGTATTTGTATTTACTTAAATTTCAATGTGCTTGATTTTTAACATTATTTTAATTGTTTGCATCATTGTCATCATTATTTTCAACAATAGTAAATTTTTTGTACTTTCAATTATTTCATTTTGTTCTAAAAAAGGTACAATAGGCTTATGGTAACTAAAGTAAGAAATGAAAATGTTTGATTCAAATTTATCTAAGTATCGCGTAAAAACCGCATCGATCGTAGTTTCATATTTTATAGTTTTGAGTTTTCGATCATTGGACATATTAAAATTAAGTGTTTCATTTATAAAATCAATTAGTGGTAGATTTTTTATCATCTGCAAAATTAATATTGATGTCTCCACTTAAAATCATCGGTTCATTATCTTATTTTTCACCAAATCTTTTTTCCAGTATTTCAGAACCGTCTTTTGTATAAATCATCAAATTTTCAAATAAAAATTGTATTATCTGTCTCATAGATTTTCAGACGAAATATAAACGGCAACCATTAATATGTATTGCCCATCCTCGGAATCGCAATGAGCAATGCACAGTATATACACATTGAACTTTTCACTAAATCGATTCAATTTCACTTTTCGATATTCAAAGCACTAAACGTCAGTTGTATGGCTACAAATATACTGCTATAAGCACGTCACTGCGCGTGCGCCACTCACAGCATGTCGGTGACGCGAACCCATAAGAATTTCCCGTCCCAAAAAGTGCCCAATGCCGCTAAAGAAGTTTTCACTTCAAATATACGTTTTATAAAACAGTTTTTAAGCTGTACAATGATATTCATATTCCTTATGAGTTAATATTTTTTTTTTTACATATTTAATAATTTAGGAATTTGCAAACTAATAAGGAAGATAAACCCTGAATTAAAGAAATATTTTAACAGTGAAAATTGTGTTATTGGTGTGTGTTAGAAAAAACTGAATATTTTTTCAAATGACATGTCATTCAGAACAATAAAATACTTTTCTTGTAAACAGCAAATTTAGATGGGAAAGAGTTCAAACTGTACTGGTGCAGATGAATCATGGTTGTAATCTGTCGTGTAAGTTTTGAAAAGGCCATGGAATTGTTTTTGTTACCTCATCCCACTCCACAACACGGAAGATTACGGTACATCTGAATACGCTCTACCTACCTGTATAGTTTAAATTGAAGAAATCGTAGATTTGTTGGAGCGAGAGAATAAATAGAGATTCAAATGCAGACAGATAATGAAATTCCTATCAAAAATATTGCATTTTGCAATGCAGTGGTATGTTGCATTTTGCAAACATACCTAATGCAGTAGAATGTAAATGTCTTAGTATGTTTGTAATGCTTGTCTGTTCCTGCTTTCCTCTGATCCTCTTTGTGTACCCTCGGACCCGTCTAGAAGTGTGGGAAGAACTGAATAATCAGTCGACATGATTCACTCTATTTATTGACACAAAATATCAAGCATGACCAATAATTACCCAATTAAGAAATTTGATTAGTATGTAGAGTGCGAGGGTGAGACCCGTTAGCCTGGGGATAATATTACGCACCCTAAATTGATTCCACGATAACTTATACAAGCTCAATATAAACTATTTCGCGCACTAATAAGCTAACTTCTATTTAAATAAGGATCACGATAATTGTACTTTAATGAAGTCGAGTCCTACAGTTGAGGCCTTGAAAGCAATCCTTATCCGGATTTAATCAACGTCGAGTGATCTTCTCTTAGAATTCTTCAATTGATAAACTCAGATTTGCACTTAATAATTTTACGATCCTCCACTCACCAACTAACTCCCAAAACTCGCGAATACAGAATTTATTTTATATGGTTAATTTGCATAATCACGTTTCCTTCTTTCGGTGAAAGTTGGTTGGTAAAACTATTTTCCCAGAAGAGTCCCCAAGGGGTTTGTCATAGACGCGTATAGATCCGTCACATGTTCTTCACTGCGTGAAGTCAAAAAAGAACTCTTTCGAGTCTGGATTCAAAAAAAATTGTCAAAGAACTATTAATTTGTATTTTAAAATTTTCTGACTGGTGCATAATAAATCACTGATAGTATTTGTAGCTGTACGATCAAAAAGTGTGTAACTTCTAACGATGGATATTTTTTTGTGTAGAAGCTTATTACAGAATTTCCAAAAATGTTTGTATTTTGCTTAGACCCCGATATAACGAATAGCCCCGAATTAACGAGCAAAACATTTCTGTCCAGATGAATTCGTTTAAATGGGTCCAGCAGTATATTCCAGTATCTTAGTATAGTAAAAAAATTTTGCAATTTTCATTTTGTTATACTTTAATATATACAATTGTAATATGCAGTATGTATTTTGTGGAGTAATTCTAACTAAACAAGATCATGAAACGTTTATTATATTTTTAATGAAATGCGTTCAATTAAACTCTACACCCAACGCATTCGAATATTTTAACGAAAAAACTCATCACTTTATATTTTCCTTATTAGTTTGCAAATTCCTAAATTATTAAATTTGTAAAAAAAAATATTAACTCATAAGGAATATGAATATCATTGTACAGCTTAAAAAACTGTTTTATAAAACGTATTTTTTTAATTTTTCATGTGCAGATCATCCGACCATTTGACTAAAAAGATATTGATAGTAAAGCTCTTCAAACATGTTATTCATCATTGTTTTGAAATATTTTTCATTCAGTTGCATAAATTCGAAAATCTTTGAATATTTACTTATCATCTCGGCACTCGGATTAAAAATATTTACATTTCATTTGATTTCTCAATTTAAAATTCAAACAATACCCTGCTTTATCGTTGTATTGATAGGAGGAATTTTAATGTCAAAACAGAAAAATATAAACATAATTTCTCGTAGATGGAATATTTTCTGAAATAGATGAGAAATGTACAAGATTTTTGAATTGAAAAAAAAAAAAATAGGAAAAGCATCTAGTCTACTATTCAGAATTGTTTTTAAATTGAAATATAAATTCATTTCACATGTTGTTCAAAACACCTGTTATAATTTGTTTTTGTTTTTATTTTTCCTGTTAAATTTTCGACAATGACGATTAGACTTCCAAAATAAAAGATAAAACATAATTTACCTTTCAGTATTTATTTATTTTAGCATAACCAGTGCTCATGCATCTAATTCCCTATTTTGAGTAAGTGTACAGAAATGAAAAAAAGAATGAAACTGTGCAGATTAATACAAAATGCAGTAAAATAGAGATTGTTTGTGAATATATTTAATCTGAATTGAGTTCCGATATTTTTAGTTTTATAAAAATATTCTTTAAGTTTTTCCATTGGTTAGATTTTACTTCAACTTTTCACATTCGTACTTATTCAGCTGAATAAACATTATCATGAACATATTATGAAAATATTTGTTTTATATATCATTTTCCAGCTATATTTTCATCCATTTTCTGAGCTCCCTTGCTAGAGAAATAATATTTAAAAGCTATTGTGTGTATAGGGAGACGCGTCTTAATCTATGTATTTGATTGAACTGAAACATAAATTGCTTTGAAAAATACACCTTTTCAATCTGAGTTACAAGTAAATCACACAATTGAGCTTTGAATTTTATTAATTGAAAACTAATATTTAAAAGTTTTTCATGCTTAATCAGTACTTTGTAATTGGTTCTTTAGAAATCAATTCTTTTTGCATGCATCTGAAATGCATACATGCACCATGCTCTAAATTTAGAAATGTGTTTTTGGCAAATTTGTTACAACATATTTAAAAAGCAATACGCATATATATATATTGTGTACCAAATTTCTAAGAAATTTATGCATTTATAATTCAAGAATAAATTTGATCTGAGTTAAGAAATATTTAAAAAAATTATTTTTCTGCTCTAAATATTTTCAATTACTTTGCTTCAATACTTTTTGCCTTGTTTTGGCAGTAGTATGATAGTATAACTTTTGATCTTTTCGAGCAAAAAAAAAAAAAGAATTATCCAAGTCATTTCCGGAACATTTTGGGGATTTTGTTGTGAAAAGAACAAATAATAATCTAAAGGTTCCAAATCTGGAGAATATGGTAGATGTTTTTGGATACCAATGAAAACTGTAAGACTTTAGGGAGTTACCAAACTTGTATGAGGCCTCGCATTTTCTAGTTGGAATAAAATATATTTTCTATAAGTTAGTAGATAAAATAAACTATAGCATTTTCGGTTGAAGTGAATTATTCAATTTGTTCAGTTAATGCCAATATACTTCAATATTGACCGTGGGATTGGGCGGTTGACACTAAAAAAGAATAATAATTCCTTGATTAAAATTAAACCCTTCTTTTGGAAAAAAGCAAAAATTGCTTTTCGAATAACGGAATGTAACACAAGAAGAAATAATTGTTTAAAATCAAGACGATATATATATATATATATATATATATATAAAAAATAAAAAAAAAAAAAAAATATAATAATATATATATATATAATATATATATATAATAAATAATATTATATAATATATAATAATATATATATATATATATATATATACGAAGGCTATTTTTAAGTAAGGTCCGTTGGAGCGTATAGTTCCCTCTTTCTCGAGTACGCCACAATGAGTCTCTGCGTTACTGACCAGCATCCTTAGCGAACACACTCGCGCCATTTCCAGCTCTATAGCAGTCGTGTAAGCTTCGTTGTGCGTCTTTAAAATGTTTACGGTGATTGAATCGCACGCCAAGTGTCATCTGTTTCTTTGACTGCGAGAAACATGTCGGCTGCAGATATTTATCGCCAGATATCAGAAGTTCACAGCACTGAAGCAATGAGTGATAGTAAAGTTTGAAAATAAGTCAAGTTTAAAGATGGGCCAACAAACGTCCATGACGAGCAACACTCAAGCCAGCTCTTTGTAATCACTAAGGATTTGATGCAAACAGTTGAAATAAAAATTCGTGAGAACAGGAGATTTACACACAACAACCACTCTTTCATTGGAATTTCCCGACGTTTCTCGGTCGGTGGTGTACAAAATTGTGACTGAAGACCTCAACTTTAAGAAATTGTGTTCTCGATGGGTACTCAGACTCCTCACAGCGAAACACACAGAGAAGAGATTTAACAGTTCATTGGACTTTTTGATTCGTTACGAGGAAGAATGGGATGACATGTGTTGAGTCGAATCGAAACTGGAGATGAAACATAGGTATCCCATATCATCGCAGAATCAAAGCAACAGTGGATGGAATGTCGATGCACATCCTCTCCCGTCAAGGTCAAATCCAAACAAATACTGTGAAAGCATAAAATTATGGCAACAGTATTCTGAGACAGGCGCTTTGTTTTGCTGGTGTATTTAGTGCCACAAAGGACAACGAACAACTCAGGTGCCCACTGCGCAACTCTACAGAAGCTCCGAAGATCAAATGGCTTCGCATGCTGTCACAAGGTGTTTTGCTCCTCCACGAAAACGCCAGACATCACACTTCTTGAACGACTCGGTACGTAATCGAATTTTTTGACTGGGAGGTTTTGGACGATGCAACATACAGCCCCGACCTTGCTCCTAACGATTTCCACCTTTTCCGGTACCACAAACACAGTCTTGGTGGGAAGCGCTTCAGTGAACAACGAAGAAGTAAAAGCGTCCGTGAACTCTTGGCTGTCCGACCATGCGGCCGACTTCTTTAAAGATGATTTTCAAAACTTAGTTCTAAGGTATGACAAATGCATTAATAAACTCGAAACTATGTAGAAAAATAGGCAAAAAATATGCACAATCCTAAAATAAATGTTTTTTGAAACAAAATACTGTTATTTTTTAAAAAGCAAACGGACAATAAAAAAATAGCAAAAACTTTTTTCTTTACGATTTTTCAAAAAAAAACTCAACATTTTAATTAACATTTAATAACTCCGTCATTTATTAAATAAATCACCAGAAGCTTTTTTCCATGTGTAGATAAATATTATCTGTAATTTATACGCAAATTGGAAAAATTGTGTTTTTCGTATTAGTCGATTTTTTGCGACAATTCACATTCATAATATTTTACTACATTTTTGTTCAAAAATTACCGTTGTTTGCAATCGATGTGTGAAATTTCGAAACTTCAACTTAAAAATTAAGCCCTGAAAAGTAATGAAAACTTTAAAAAAAGATTCGCAAGATTTTGAGTGCTTTGAGCATGCAAGAGAGAGAATCAGCGAAGTTCACTCTGTACATGGTTCCCTTTAAAAATGGGAAGGGGAAGGGGTAGCTTTGAGTGATGAAAGATTACGGGAATTTCCCTGTTTTATGCTCTCCTATCGCTCAAGTTATTTGCTATGAGCTAAAGTAGATTCCTTTAAAATAGTTATAAAATTTTGTAATTTTAAATATTTCACTTTTTTTTTTTTTTTTTTATTCCCATGCTCAAAACTATTTTTTTTATAAAAAATGTACATTTTCTTTTCTGTGGACTGAAAAAAATTCAACGAAAAAAATTGCAAAAATGTCAATAATAATTAATTTTATTCTTTTTGATTACATTTTTTGTTTAATTCCATCCTTTTTGATTACATTCTTTATTTAATTTCATTCTTTTTTTATTATTATTTTTTAATCATATTTATTATGTAATTATATTTCACGTCTTTAACACAAGAGTTTTCAAAATAATCCTCTTATGTGTGCTACGAAAAATGGTTATTTTTCCCGAGAGAAATAGATTTTTTTTTTTCCATTTAATTTTTAAATAAAGAAATAAGCTTCATAGATTTCTACATGTGACCAAGAAAAATTACTGTTACAAACCATGCCCAATTACTGTTCTATGATTTATCATTTCTGGAAACGCTCTTTTTGAAAGTGTTGTTGATGAGTTGAAAAAGTGTATCCTCTTACAATTTAAATTTCAAATTTGTTATTTCTATAGATTACGAAAAAAAGAAAACTGGATTTATAATAGTTTCATTTTTTGTTATATATATATATATTTAAAGTTTAAGATTTTCTCATTTTGATTTATGACAGTGATTAACAGCCTAATCAAAAATAATTACGAGTATAATAATAAATAAGTGTATATTTACATTTAAGCTTACATATATTTATATGCTTGTGAACAAAAACCGCTATCAAAGAAGTATTTTAATCAATATTTTTCACTGATATGTAGAGAATAGCTTAAGTCGAGCGTGGAAATAATATTTCTAAAAAAATGTGAATAGTTAAGCACTGATTGACAGTGGTTAATAGGCAGCCAAAAATAAAATATCTGGAAGTTATTTCTTATACCTTCAAAATTAGATTATTTGCACACATTTTTTTAATTGGTGTAATAAAGATAATACGGTTGTATAAAGATAATTAGATATGAAAATTAAAGTCGTAAATATTTTCCGTTAATTTATTTTTAAACTTTTAATAAACCATGGAAATTCTAAAAATTTCATTTTAAGCAAAACTAAATACTATTAACATTCCTTAAAATTTAAGCAACCAAATAAATAGTTCTTTAGTTATGAAACTTCAATTAAAATACTTTTTATGTCTGCTATCTTCACTCAAAAATTATTATATAGACTAAAGATTTATTAATAATAAAGACCAAGTGAAAAATTTAATACACACAAAATATCTTCTCAATAAATTTATAATTAAATAATACGAGCAATTATTAATACTGTTCATCTTGTATACAGGGTGTCGATGAATTCAACAGACAAATTCAGAGGACTGATTGTAGGGCCAGCATTGGAGCTACAAATCACCTTATACCACAGGGTCGCAAACCACTTTTATTCGGAGTAATTCACAAAAACAGTTATGAAGTGTGTGATGTCGAGTGGAATGGAAAGGGACAACACGAGGTAAAAAATACATTAATTAGACGTAAAACATGCTTACAATACGAAGAATACATCACAGCTTTTAGTCAAATATGCAATGGCAAGAAATTGTCTCAGAATTGTTCAAAGTTGCGGCCGTGTAAGTCGTAGCACAGCCGACACCGACGAACATAAGACTGTCGTGGGCATTAAAACAAATCCGGGGTTATGGCGATGACAACTGAAGCGACGACGATGCGTACTGTAAGATCCTGAACTGTTTCATACACAAATGATTTAAAGTGGTCCCACAGAAAAAGAAATCCAAGGGGGGGAAATACTCAATTCAGTACAAAATATATATTAAATTTTAGTTTATAATTTGTTAGCTACTGTAATGTATTATTTCTTAGAGTTTTTCTTTTACTGAAGACGTGAACACAATAGCATAAACCGATTACCATTTTCTAATATTTAATAATGTCTACATTTTGGTGTAGATCATATTATTACCAAGAGTTATTTCAACAAGTAAGCTTGAATCGTGTTTATCATAAATCAACAAATTATAAAAGATTTCCCAACGCTATATATTTAATTAATGATATAAAACATGAACTTAATTTTTTACTTGTTACACAAATTCTTATTGTAATTATTTGCTTTCAGAATCTTTTAAAGGTAATCTAGTCATTGTATATTAAATTACTTGAGATACATTTATCAGATGTTAATATAGATATTTATTTCATAATTAGATAAATATGTGTATCATTTATGACTTCTAATAATGTGCTAAAAAATATTGTTGCGTATGAACTAGGAACACTCAAAGTTTTATGTAATTGTCAATAATTTGCTCAATAAGGTATTCAGGCGCCTTTCAAGAAGTGTGTTAGTATCCATCCATTGAATTTGCTTAGCTGTACATAGCAATTTTTTTTTGCGATTTTGGTGTGGAAAATATGAATGTATTATATGAATGAATAGCTCGAATTGCCTTTAGTGACAAGAAGTTTAAAACAACTTATAGCACTAATTAAATAAATTTCCGCTTTTTGTCACAACCCTATGAACATAAAATACTTATTTCAGTACGTGGCGTGGTTTGTTTGTCGCTGGCTTTCTACACCCAAAGTTGTGGGTTCGACAACCGCCCAACTCGTTGGGTTTTCAAGATGCAGAAAATTGACAGCGGCCACGTCGTATGACTATACGTCATGTAAAAGATCCCTATAGTGTCTGTGTTTGGCTCGGGTGCTCTCGGCAAAATGAAATTCTAGTACAGGTTGGCATTGTCAGAGCTTAGGTGCCTCCATCTGGGAAGGAAATTGGGCTCAAAGTTATTTGCTAAAAATAATTTGTAGGTCTGCAGAGTTTAAAGTACCAATTAAGGATTGCAGTACCGAGATACCGAATGCAGGTATTTTGAGCCATTTGTACAATTTTGTAATACTGATGTTCACAAGTTTTAATATCGGTTTTTCGGTATTTACTAGAAATTTTTAAAATTGTCTCCACTATATGTTCAGGGATCGTCAACCTAGCAAAATAGTATACGTTTTTGTTTTTATGTCTCCCTAATGGACAAAATTAATTACACTGTGAATATAAAGTTCCATTGTACAATCAAGAGAAGTGATATAATATGTGAATTGTCCAAGGAGGTGGGCCAAAACTATTATATTACAGCTCAGAGTGATACCGAACACGCATAGGATTCGTAGTCTGATAGTCGTATCTGTGAAAACAAGGTTGTGGTTGCAAAGAAAGTTTCGATATTTTTTAAATTGGAGAGTTTGTTGTTCACATCCTATTTGCATATTATTCTTGTATTTTCATATTATCATGATTTTAAAAATAAAAATGAAAAAGAAGAAAAGAGACTAACCAATTCAAATTTGATCAAGTTTACAGTAAATTTTCTTAAAATGTTATACCCACAAACGTATCCACATTTAGAAGAATTCGGTACAGTTTTAGAAGATGTTGATAACGCTAATGTGGATAGTGAAGAATTGTCTCTTGAAAAAAATTAGAATTAGCGATAATTAAAAAAAATTCAACAAACCAAAATACAATACTGATTTCAGATATATTCATACCCATCCGAAGAGAAATCGGTCTATTTGAAGATAAGGGCTTTAAAGGTAAATACTTGGGAAAAAGTATATTGCGCATTGCTCACTGGCATAGATGCCGAAAGAAATTTTTGACAGCTGGCAATTTTTGCACAAAGTTATCTTCCAGGTTAAATGGCAGTATAATTGATGCATTATGTTTTTCAAAATCTTATTTCAAAAATTTCATAAAGTAACACAGATTGAATAGTCATATTTGCTTTGGTGTGTGTATGTGTGATTTAAATAAATAAGATGTTCCTTTACTTTATTTGTGATTCTTTACATTCTGTTATAATTTAAAATTACAATCTAATTTTTTGTGATATTTGCACTTTTTTTGTAAAACTGACAAAGAAAACGAAGAAACACCTGTATTTTCTCTCTTTTCCTAAAATTTCTACTAACGGTATTAAAACCGATATCACGGTATTAAGATCTAAAATATAACAAATACTGGTATTGAACTTTTGATCCAATATTGCAATCACTAGTACCAATGCGCAGCCCAATTAAAAATAAAAATACCCTACTTTGTTGAGTACTTTAACGCAGCTTTTCAATTAAGATAAAGAAATCAAAATAAGTCACAAATCGTTAAAACCATCACTGCTAGATTGAGAGAAAACAGCTTAAATCTACAAAAAGAAAAATTAATTATAAGCAAATAAAACTCAGACGATATGATTATCTATGTTACCAGCAAAGTATGAAATCCGGCATTCTATAGAATGCCTAGGCATTCTATACAATGCCTAAATCTAGCCGGCAATGTATGAAATGATTCTTATTTCACACATTGCCTAGGCATTCTATACAATGCCTAATGAGAAACTGGCAAAGTATGAAATACATCTCAGATTCATTTCGAAAATTGTCAATTGGCAAGATATAAAACTTTTAACGCGTGTCTCAGGCTCAGAATTTGTTAGCTGTAAATTACTGTTTGTTCGGAAATGTCAAAATACTCTATTTTGCTTAAACTTGTTCAACAAAAAATTGGTTTTTTCCTGTGCTACCTGAAAATGGAGAAGCAAGCTATAGTGTTGGAGAATGAGACATGGTCTAAAGCAGGGGTCGGCAACCTATGTCACACGTGCCACGTGTGGCACGCGGAAAACTTCTCAGTGGCACTTCGCAAAACTCAACAAATTTGTAAATTTTTGAATTGTTTCAAATGCTCTACTGAATCCTATTGGTAGATTGACTTGACACGCAACAGCTAAAAGGTTGCCGACACATGGTCCATAGACATGAAACAACTATTCAACGGTTAGTTGCCTAAATTCGAGTAGATGATCCAAAAAAAAAGGTTTTTTCTTAACTGAAATTACTTACTAGAAGTTAATAACTGATATAAAAAATGCTAAAATGACTACTAAGAAGAAACCCAGGGACTATTGGTTGCTGAATAGCTATGATGTGATGTTGGCGGAAAATAAAAGTAAACTCATTTAAACTGTCAAAGAAAGCGTCAGCACCATAAAACAGTGGTCCCCAACCCTTGTTCCGTGGATCAAAGGGTATCAGGTCCCTCAAGGAGCATTAAATTATTTCCATTATATTTACTAGGGTGTATTTTTTTCGTGTTTGTGTGACTTTCCATGGAAATCGCTTTATATTTCATGTGAAGTCATTTTATAATTATTTTTTGGTGCAACTGAATTTTACTGTGAAGGCATGTTTAAATACAATTAAATTATAAAATCAAAACAATTTAAAATATAAATAATCAACGTCCCACCCTCAGAGGGCTGCCGTAAAATTATCAAACGTTGACTGGTCCGGAAGAGAAAACTGTTGGGAAGAACTGCTATACAGTATTACGTCACGGATTCTTTTTGTTCATAATGGGGCTGCAGATTCAAATTTTTACCATTTCAGACCTAGTACATTCTCCAGGGCTGGTATCCCTTTTTAGTGCGGCATCATGTAAGCGATACCAATTGAATCCGGTAATTTTGACACCCAGATTGACGATGTGAGCTTGTTCTAGGAATTTAATTTGCCAAGAGCAAAATTAATTTCATGATTCTGGGGATATGATAGAATTCTGAAAGAACTTTCAACCAAATACAAAAATGTTACTCGTTATGATATTGAACTGTACATCCACCTACGTGAAATTTGCCAGAAAAAACAGAAAATATTTTTTTAAAAAAAGGTATTGTAATACAAAACATTGATTTTTTTTTCCGAATGCCAATATATTGGCACTTGTAACGAGTGAGAAATAGGATGCTTTCTATCAGCTTGGAACTTCTGAAGGAATTTTAATACCAAGTATATGCGAAATCACAATTTAACAATAATTTTTTTAATGGCAGTCTCATTACTTTGTCAGAATAACCATTTGTGCTTTTAGGAATGTAAGTCATTGATATAATATCCTTATCATGACCTTTTTCATACTTTGCCTAAATAGCTTTAGGCATTGTATAGAATGCCTGGGCATTCTATACAATGCCTAGGCAAAGTATGTAATCAATCTCATATTTCATACTTTGCCTAAAACGTCCAGCATTGTATAGAATGCCTAGGCATTCTATAGAATGCCCGCATTTCATACTTTGCCGGTAACATCTATACTAATAAAAGAAAGAGTTGTGTGTTTGTGTGTTTCAGCTGTTCCGGTGAAATTAA
Organism: Trichonephila clavata; assembly: GCA_019973975.1. Lineage (NCBI taxonomy): Eukaryota > Metazoa > Arthropoda > Arachnida > Araneae > Nephilidae > Trichonephila > Trichonephila clavata. The sequence continues at coordinate 72,505 of BMAO01029830.1, read as the reverse complement.
GCAACCCAGAATAATGAAACGTGGTATGTAGAAGCTATAGGTCGTTATGCTATTAACCTCGAAGAGTTTTTTTCGAAATTCGCTTTAGATTTTTTTAAAATTCAATTTTTATGCGATTTTTCAATTAAATGGAGATATGACGTCATCAGCCATGCTAAGTCATAACTTTGCGAAAATTAATGTTTTGAGCTGTTTTGGGGGGAATTTTAACACATTTTATAGTAAATATACTTATTTATGGTTGTATTTATTCATTTTTTTAACTCTTAGTGGAGGAATTACATTTGTTTTTCGAAAAAATAAATCATCCAAAAAAAAAAATTTCTAAATTTTATTTTTCCAATTGGCAACACTTATTTGACAACAGTAGATAACAGTTGGAAGATGCATTGGTTTTCCAGCTAAGCCTATTATGTATTTTTTCAATAACTAAATTAAATTCGTTTAATATACACTTTTGTCTTTCATATATTTTGAATGATTATATTCCGAACCATTTCTGGTTTAGATTTAATTTTGTTGTTTCATTTTCAGCTTAAAAATTTCTGATTTGTGTGTAGTCAATTAATTGTATTGCTATTGTAATTTCTGTTTTGGTTTAAGGCAGCTTCACATTTATTACTCTTTTTTCATTTTGACCTTTGCATGTATTCATTTGATTCTTCTGTATTGTTTCTGATTTTAGATTAAACTTTGTAGTTTATCTTCCAGAATTTCTGATTTTTTTTTTTGTGGTCAGAGGTTTTATGGTATAATTTTTTTTACAGTAATTCTAAATTGAATTGGTTTAATATGCATTTTTATGATTTTCAGTTGTTAATGTTGATTGTTTAGATTTTTTGTTTAAATGTTGTAATTACTATTTTATTTTAAGTGCCACCTTTATTTTATGAACTACCATTAGAGGTAATTATTTTCAATTGTTAATGTTGATTAATATGTTCTAAACAATGACCCAAGTATACAAGCTGTTGAATTTTAGGTATGATACATTCCCTTGCCAAGTTGTCCCAAATGATGGTGATGGCTCCTGTCTCTTCAGTTCAATTTCTTATTTGTTGTGTGCAATCCAGTATTATTGTTCGACGGGCTGTTCATTTATTATCGACAACTGGAATATATTTAAGGTATTTACACTTGATCATGAATTGAACAGCTACTCCTCTGGCAAAGCGTATAAAACTGCCATGTTGAACCCTATGACTTACTGCTCCGCTTCTGAGTTACAGACTGTCTGAACTCTGTTCTTTCGGTTTCCAGATTTTTCATAAGGGATATCTCTTTGCTGTATTTTGGTGAGAATTTTCAAACTGTGTTAAAAACATGAGGTTCAGTGGCAAAACTTGGAATGGTGGACACTTTGATGCCTATGTGTTTGTTTCTTCTTATAATGAAGAATCGAAATTTTTGAAAGCAACATTTAAATCATCAGAAACTCTTAAGCTGGGGAAAAAATGACTATATTAAATCTAAAATCAGAAACAGTATAGAAGAATCAAATGTATACATGTAAAGGTCAAAATGAGAATAGAAAAAGAAACCTGACACAGCCTTAAATCAAAATAGGTACTACAATATGAATACAATTGACTACATACAAAATAAATCAAAAACTTTTTAAGCTGAAAAGAAATGACAGAATTAAATCTAAACCCAGAAATGGTTCGGAATAATCATACCAAAAATAAGGTAAAACAATATATATTAAACTAATTTAGTTATTTAAAAATATATAACATGTTTAGCTGAAAGACCGATGCATCTTCCTATCAGAATACAGTCCTAAGCAGTAATAATAAAGATTCTTGCGTGTTTTTATATTAAATAAGATATCAATCATTGGCATGGCCAAGTAATTTTAGCGTGTTTTTCACATGTTGTATTTTACAATAATGCAACTAATGAACTTTTTACTAACAGAAAGTAGTGTGTACTATACTTAAAAAAATAAATTAATTTAAATATGATTTGGCTCATCTAGGGCACAAATGCCGAAAACCTGAGGTCAATCGGTTGCTTATTGGCTGAGAAAAAGGTACGACAAAATATGGAACGAAAACCAAATTTGCGTCCTAATAGCGTTTTTTTTACACTATGTGAAAAACGCGCTAAAAAAATTAGTCAGATTTTTGTGGATATAGTGTGATTTGCTTAGCGATAATTTGGCTGTGGTGATGCAAATACGTAAGAATACAAAGGCTAATACAAATTTTTATTCATGTATGAGGTTTTCTTTTTGTTAAACTGAAATTAGTGATACTATCAATATACAGTTGTACTTGGGCTATGTATAGCGTGAAACTAAGTCATCACCTGATTATCAGTCACCGCAGTCAAAGTGGCTCTTTATTTACACCAAAATTTTAATTTTTTCCATATGACACATAAAAATCTGTTATTTTGATATTGTGGTGCAAATTTTGCTGTGATAACGCCAATACATAAGTACCCTTTTCCTTAATTGGCAGATTACACATTTTTCCATTGTAACAAAAAAAAGTAGAAAAATGACACTCAATTCAAACTCATTGAGAGCAACAGATTGTCAATATTGTGATTTTAAGTTAGAATTTCTATTCACGTATAAGATTTTGCTTATGGTAGTTTCATCAAATCTGAATTTATTTATCTTTTGGTTTGAATTAATATTATAATTTCCATACTATGTGTAAGGTTACTTTTATATATATTTGTTTCTTTTATTTCAATTTTAAATATTTAAGATTTTCTGTTATGTGTTTTTTTGTTGTTCAAAACTGTTTATGGCAATTTTATCAAAATTAAGGCTTACTTTTCTGTTTTAGATAACATTTTAATTTAAATGTTGTTAATAATTCCTATTTCAGTGTCACAGTTTTATTTTTCTGAACTATCCTTTCCTTGCACATCATTGTTGGTACAGTAATTATGTGATACAAAAAATCAAAAGTCTATTTTTCAGCCGAACAATAATTTGTGAGACCTTTTGTAAACAGAATCATAGATCATGATTACCTATTCATAACACAAATATCAAAGGTTTTTTTTTTACAATCAATGAAACTACACCTTCACTTCTTACCAGAATTTTTTTTTTTTTGTCATGTCCATTTGTTCACAAAAAAACAAAAAAAAAAAACATTTGTTAGAAAAATTATGGATGCGATTAAATGCTCAAAGTAATTTTCCTTCTGACAATCAGTTCTTCATGCTGATTGTATATATACATTTTTTACACATAAATGTTACATGTTTTACATATGTATGCCAATTTCTGTCGTTGATGATCAATATTCATCCTTCCTAATAATAATTCTTCCTTCATCGGCATATTCAATATTTTGTTCAATGTAGAAAATATTCCTCAAATTTTGTAGAACGGAAAGAAAATGACACTGAATTCAACTAATAGCTATTTACACGTTGGTAATATCGTGAAGATAATGCTTCCTATTTATGAAAAACCAGAATGTTTTTGTGTATCGCTGTTTTTTGCCTTTTGGTCTCTATAACCGGAAAGAACTCATTTTTGTTTTAAATGAAAAAAAAGCACATTTTTTTTTAACAAAAAACTATTTGCTGGAACTATGATAAGGTGACCTTGAAATAATGTTTTCATATTTTCTTTTGAATTCCATTTTGACCAGATTTTTCGTCATGACTTAACTTTGCTTCTGGCAATCTTGCAAATCAGAAAACTGTTTCATTTGTGATCATAAAAATTTTTGCACAGAAAAAAGATGCACCTTGAAAAGATTTTCTCATATTTCCCTCTGGATTTCTTTAATATTCAGTGTTAAAATGATTTTACGTCTCATGCTATCATGGTTTTAACGTTGCTTCTGATTATCTGTTCCTCACATGGCTTCTTGGAGATCATATGCATATTTTATTTTATACTGTCCGTATAGGATAAATATATTTCAATTATCATTATAGCTATTTATCATTTATGTGCTCATTCTTTTGCTCTTTGCAATCAATTAATAATTTTTAATCGAAATGTTGCAAAAAAGTATTGTTTCAATAATTAATTTTTTAGCAACATGGTTTATTATTTGTTTCATTCAGTACTGTTGTTTGTTCTGAACTATTTCAACGGGGACCTGTTTTAAGTAGATTTTGATCTTAGTTCATACTAATTAAATGTTTTTAGTATTTAATTACATCTAATACTGTATATTAGACGTATTACAGAGATGTTAGATAGTATTATATGAGGTATGGGTGCAATGCTAATTTAATTTTTTTTCAGTTGAAGGCTTCCTAATATTTCTTATTTATTATAGCATTTAGTGAATTAGTTTATCATTAATTTTTTCTTTCAGTTAATCTATTGCAGGTTATTTCCCCCCATAGTTCCCTTAGCAGAAACTCACTACTGCTATCACTTTTCTGTAATTTTTATTTATATTTGCATTAATTCATATCTATTTACTCTTTAGCTTGATAATTTTCTCTTGCATTGAAATATTTCTTTTTGTTTAATTATTATTTACTTTGAGGCCAAATTACAATTTGCTTAAAATTATTTCTAATGTGAACATTCATTTGAAAAAAATATTTTTAATTTTTGGTTATACTACTTTTTATACAGGGTTTTTACCCTCACTAAAAATATTATAATTCTATAATAGATAAATTTTTGTTTTTAAAACGTAACCCGTGCGAAGAACGGGCATTTCAGCTAGTTAAGAATAAATCTTAATAATGTGCTGTGGTGTACAAGTTAAGTAAAATAAACAATATATACCTGTCTCATTAACCTTCTTTCTTCCATTTTCGACTACAATAATTCAGTAGCAATCTATTATTTTGTACTAATACCATTAAATGTATTTTATTTGCATTTTTATTCTTATATAACGCACAGAGACTTCCTATCTTCGTCTGGAATTTTATGTAACTCAAATATTTCCTAAATAATCAAATTCCTTATACACATCACAAATTATGTTTCTATGATTATGAAATTACACAACTAGCTTAAAAACTATTTACGAAATCCAAGAAATACAAATCAAAATTCCAGTAAATTATATCTCTAGTGAAATACATAAATATTTTATTGATGCTTAATAAGTTTTCTCAGATGCATTAACATAGAACTGTGTACTCAGAACTCTCCGCACTACTTTTTTTGATTACGAGAAGATAAAAAAACTCACAGACATATACTTTTTTTATCGCAGTAGATGAGACATAACGTGTATTAATCTCATTCGTAATTCATTGAATACATCAAGAAAAGGTGAAGGCACAAAATTCTTTTTTCACATTTTGTAACAATCAAATATGTGCTCAGAATTTCATCCTGGAGCAAATTAATAGTATAACACAGAAATATTTAGATTAGAATATTTAGAGAGTATACCTTTATATCCGGTGTATAACGCGCACTTTTAACACAAAAAATAAGATCAAAATTTAATAATAATGCGCGTTATACGCCTGGTATAAAAATAAGAGTTTTAAAAAAATGTGAGCACAGAAAAAAATTATACATGATATATAAGGAAATAATGTTTATTTAAAAGAAATGACATTCTTATGAACTTAAAGTGTTGTGTGTGTATTTCTAGAAGTAAACTATTTTTTCAAACTCCTGGGATAATTCCTCGAATAAATGACTTCAAAACATAATAATATTGCACACGTACGGTTCAGAATTTCATTGCAAAAAAGAGGGAGCGCGTTATACGGCGAATAAACCTAAAGATTAAAAATTGCAGCTATTAAGTATAGGAGAGCGTTACACGCCGGAATTTACGCACATCCCTTTCCTACATATCAGACACAGGACTGAGCTCGTGAATAATAAATCATCACTATACATAAATGTTACTGAATCTTTACATGCGTAACGTATATGCATATATATACATAGTGGAAATTTAATAAATATTGCAAAAGACTCGGAAAGAATGTATTGTAAATCAGACAGAAAATAAGGTATTAATTATACATGATGAAATCATTTAAGATATATTCTATTTTAACTTTCAAAGTGAATATCATTTGATCATAAAACAGTAGAATAAATGTGTATTAAATAAATTTTTAAAAAAATATAAAACCAGAAATTGATTCATTCTTTAGCATGTTTTAAGGGTATTTTTCAACATTAATTACATTTTCTTGAAACCACTTCAGAGCATATGTATCTGGAGAAGCTCCATCGAAAAAGAAAATTTCAAACTTATGTTTGTGAATTATTTATTCATCCCTTTACGGTTAAAAATGAAAATCATTCTCTTAAAGAACATCTTGGAATTATATTACATTTTAGAAGACTTACCCTTAAGCAGAAATCTTGCGCTTCAGGCAGTACAAATGCTTTGCAATATAGTGCCTTTAGAACAAATCCTGTCATCTGAAGAATGTGAACACATCTGAAGTAGCAAAATGTTAGTAAAATTGCTGAGATTATAAATGAAATATTAATACATTAGATAATTTTATCCAGTTCTTTAAAACGTTATTTGCTATTTTAAACATGCAAAGCATGAGGCTTATCTAAGAGACTGAATGCTAGAATATCTGAAAATAATTTCACGTCAGAAAATTATAATGAAAGTTAATTCATCTAAAGGAAATTTAAAGGCCGACGTTCAGTTTTGGCATGAATTCAATTTCTTTTTGCATCTACTTTCCTCAACCCAATTCAGTCAAAGCGATAAATAGCTATTCCGGCCTCAACACTTAGAGGAAAATAAAGGATAGTTCCGATAGCTGTATGAAAGGCAATATGGTTAAAAGTGATTTCTTTCTCAACACAAATAAACCAAGGAATAATAACTAATTCACGTGAAAAATGAAATAATTATTTTTATTTGTTTATGTTTACTTTGTTTTTATTTCTTTGTTTGTTTTTTTAGATTTATGTGAAAAAGATAACCTTCATTACCTAAATGATTAAATGACCCACTAATTCATGTCTCAGTTTTTCATTTGAAATGAATATATTAATCCTATAATCCATCTGTTTATAAAAAATTAAATTAAATAGACACTAAATCAAGAAATATTTTTCATCTACAAATTCAATACATTTTTCCTTTTAAATAGCTGCATGGTGTGAATATTTTTAAAGAAAAGTAGTAAGAAATGATTTATATCACACTACCTTCTAAATAAGGGGTATTCAACCTTTTTCTCTGATGGGCCGCATACATATGTCAGCTATTCCTTGGGGGCCGCAAACATATGAAAGCAATTTCACGCGGGCAGCCTCATGAGGAAATAGAGAAGGGGGGGGACACTCCTTTTCACAACTTCTGCATCATTAAACGGTTTCTATGATTACAAACATCATAAGATACTGACAAAACACTTTGTTCCTGCTGCAAAGATTATTCAAGAAAGCCTATTTATTACCTCTTGAAAGAGATCTTCGAGGTATAGTATGATGGATTGATTTCTGTTAATTGGTATTTTTTTTTAAATACAGCACTTTCGTAACAAATCAGAAACAGTTACTGATCCATATTATTTTTTCACTACAAAATAGCCAACCTCCCAATCGTCTTGAAATGATATATTTTCTCCTAATATTTTTCGCTTGCAAGGTATGAAAGATAGTTAAAATTAGTTCCACACATTTAAACTACCACTACTACACTGTTGTCTGTTATCACTAACCATTACCGTTACAAATTTTAAAAAATCAATTCGCACTCGTACAAAATCGAAAGCAAAATTGATATATTTGTGATTTCGTGATACCAAACTTTAAATATATTGTTCTTAAATAAGTGAATTTTTCAGAGCAATGGGCACTGGCCGGGCCCCGTAAAAAGGCTCGGTGGACTGCAGGTTGAGTATTGCTGTTCTAAATGATAAGCGTAACGTAGATCTTTAGGTTTATATTGATATTTTTTAGTATTTATAATGTAAAATTTATACAATAGTATTAAAACTTAAATAATCATGCTTAAAATAAACCTTTTTGATACGTGTCATTTTGATTGTACAAACGAATAAGTTGATAATTAAAAGTAATTTAAATGATTAAAAATTTCAGTTTTTAATGTAAAAAATTCTGCTTTGCAATATTTTTTCCCTTTCAGAATAAAGGCATTTGCATAAATTTAAAAATTAATTCACTTTATTTTGACTCTAAAACGTTTTAGATTTCCTTTCGGCAATCAAAATAAATAACAACAAAAATAAAATTCGTTTATGGTTAAATTGTCACAAATTTTAAAATGCATTGGTACAAATTATATTTAGAGTAAGACATATATATATAAGAATCTCTTATAATAATCTAAAAACAATTGCTAACGCATTGATATTTTGTGCTCACAGAAAGATTTTTCTAATGTTTCACTATTCATAAGTGAATTTGCTGTCCCCCCCTCTTAATACAAGTTTAATTGTTTTAGTATTTACATTTCTCTTCGTATGACAGATATAATTTCGTTTTTTTATTATTTTTGTTTTAAAATATTTGCTAAAGAAAAGAAGTACAATACCGGATTGGTCTTTAACTCACATTCTAAATTCAAATATTTTTATTCGGATTATTGTCTATAATCCAATATTTGCATTGTCTCATATTCATGTTTGGTTAAACTCATTTGATACAGAGATTTCAAAGACAAGATTTGAGAGATCTCAAACACATAAAGACTCTTCAGTGCAGGGTAACATCATTAATTCAAATGTTTAAATGCTGTAGAAAAGTATTTTGTGTAAATTTAAATGATAATGTTTTCGTTCATAAAAATTCTCAATTTTTTATTATTCGTCTAATTCTAAATCAAATAATATGTGTCTACATACAATGCAATCAGAATAATTTACAAAGGGTTTGAAAAAGTTTTCTGTTGAACACGGTTGACAAAAAATCTGCAAAATTATATTAACCAATACATTTTTCGAAAATTGTTTGATTTTAATAAAATTTTGGATTAATTCCGAGATGAATTATCAAATTTATTAAAACTTTAATGAGGATAAATGTTTGTGTCCAAGTACATAATTGGAAACTCCTAGCTACTCTCATAAGGTTAGTCTTAAGAAAGGACATGCATATCACATTGCAACTTTCATAAATTTGATTTAAAATATATTTGCTATGTAATAACGCGTGCAAACATACACACACAAGACACAAAACTGTGTTTTCACTATTACTCGTATAATTTTAGTTTTTAAAATCGTGTGTTTTTAGTTTCGAAAAAAAGGAAAAAGAATTTTTTTTTATTTATTGCTGCGCTACAATTCTGTCTTAATTTTCTAGCTTTGAATAAAGTTTTGGATCATTAAATGTGGCAATTAATTGTTAATTGTTCTTTAATTCATTGTGATCTAACCATTTTAGAATGCATCTTGAGAAAAGTTACCTGTTTTTAAAAATTATAATGGATTTAGGACTTCTATCAAAACTATATTTCATAGGATTTTGCTCAGTACTGTAAACAGAAAAGGGGAAAAGTCAGTTCACCATAAACCTGGCTACCACTAGTACATCTTTTTTAGTTTTCCTACCTAAATGATGCTTTTATTTTTAATTAAAATATTTTATAGTACAAGAAATTAATTAAAGAATATTTCAAACAAAAAATTTCATTCAAAAATACAAATATTATTTTTAGATTATCACTACAGTTAAGATTTTTTAATGTATAAGTACATAAACCAAAAAAAAAATTATTATTATAATGTACATTTTAATACTTAAATTATGGAAATGTCTTAATATTTTAAAAATGTTTATGAAAGAGGAATCAAATGCAAAGTACACACATACACACAAATAAATTCTTTCTAAAGCAAACTGCGTTTATAGTTTCCAAAATATTCATAATTTGATCATAATTTTTATGATAATCATAATTTTAAATAAGTATTTTTTGACATTTTATCCAAGAAATTGTATATATATATATATATATATATATAAACTGATTCTTATCTTATCTTAAAGACATGTACAAAATTCGTATCAGGTAATATTAATGTTATAGTTTTAAGGTATCCGACTACGTTGAAAATGCCATTTTCGGTCAAAAATCACATTTTCTTTTTATTTTACCATTTTAAAGGTCAAGCAATTAGCTTTCTAAATCTGTCTTTGTTTTGTCTGTGCGATAATTAGAAAAAAAGTTACAGGTGTTTAAAATATTTTTACAGTTGTCATTCGAAACCGGAAGTGGTGAAATCGAAACCGGAAGTTGTCTTTTTAACATGCTTTTTACCGATAATTTTTGCAGTTTCAACCCATTATAATTTTAAAAACTATTTCTGACAATTTTTTAAATAATTTAATTGATGGGCAACAATTTCGATCTTTTAATTCGACTCTTGCGATTGGCAACATTTGTTTCTTCTGACCTCACATGTTTTTGTTTTGATTTGCATCTTACGAATTTTGATCCTAAATTTCTTCTAAAAACTTAACTCTTTTCGATTTAATTGTACAATTTTTGATCGTTGATTGTTTATAGACATTCTGCTTTTAAAAATTCAAGTTATAATGGTTCATAAAACTATAAAGTTAACTTCTTGAAAATGCAACAGTGGACTCTGATAACAGTGGACTGGTAACAAAAACATTGGAAGTAGCAAGTATTGAAACTTGTAATGAACAAAAACTGGATTCACTGAAGAATTTTTCACAGTGCAAAGAATGTTTTAATGCAACGTTAAGAGGTTATGGAATATTTTATTTAAATATTTTGGGAAGTATGTTTTTCTCAATTTGTGTTTCTTCAATTGTTTTGAGAAGAATCTGTACCTGCATGAAGATTACTTGTTTGGACTGACTTCTAATGTGACTTTAAAATGCTCCAAATGTACTTTTATTGTCAATTTTTCAGCTACTAAAAACCAAACTTCAATTAATTTGCAACTTATTTGTGGAATGTGAGTTATTGGAAGATGACATTTGTCTGTGAGAAAGTTACGTGCTAAGCTGAATATGCCCTGTATGGCAAAAAGAGCATATAGACTTTGTGAAAGAAATATCTTGGCTGCTGCTACATCAACGGCTAAAGATGTCATGAATGCTGCTGCGTTGGTTGTAAAAAGCATTACAAAATGTTCCAACACGTCAATTGGAGAATGTGGAATATCCGTTGACGACAGATACGTGGACATTCTTCCGTAAAGGTTTCTATAGCAATTTTATCCAAGGCCAGTGGGAAATTTCCAGATTAGGAAATGATGTCCAAATTTTGTATAATTCTAAATGTCTAGTCGAACATGCGTGTTCCTGCATTCATCTGGTATTTACTTCAATCACGGAATCTGTTAATGCGTACAAAATTTTTGTATGATTTTATACCATGAGATCTTGAAATTATGTTGATTTCTATGTTGTGTGATGGTGATTCCCAAGGATACCTTTTAGTTAAAGATCTATTTGATGTCAACAGTGTCATAAAATGAGTGCCTAAGATACTTCTAAGAAAGAGTGAGTATTTGGCAAAGAAATCTTAGAAAAAGCCAGAAAAACCTCGGTGGGAAAGAAAAACTTACCAGTGTTATGGTTAATAAAATTCAAAACTATTGTGGCAGTAACACCAATCACGTCAAAGCTCTGCTAAGTGCGGCATTTTTTCTCGGTGGCTCCATCAGAGAGATACCCATGTATGCACCATGCCCAACTGGAGCTGAGAGCTGGTGTGAGCATTAATGAAGAATAGCCACCGGAAAAAATATATATAAATAAAGGTGTAACCCTTTCCATGAAACTTTTAAATATTGTTAAACCTGTGTACACAAAGTTGTGTGATAAGCAGTTATTATAAAATTGCCTCCACGGTGTGACACAAGTGCAAACAAATCATTTAACGCCTTTTTTTGGCAAATTGTTCCAAAAGAAACTTTTATTGAGCTGAAAACATTTTCTTTGGGTACCCATATTGCTGTCATTATTTTTAACAATGCTTTTATTTGTTTGTTAGGTAGTTTGAAAGCTTTTGGCATAAATGCAAATTATTATACACTGCGTGATGACAGATTTCTTGCCATCATTCGCGCAGTAACTCGAAACAACATTCTTTGCCTTTTTAAAAATCAGCCAGAAAAAAAATATAAGGCCCAAAGAAAGTGAAAAATTAACAAAATACCAAGGAGTGGAGGTGTTAAATATAAATCATTAGAGTTTTAGTAATATACTTGTGATATTTTGTTTTGAAATTACATTTATAAAGTTTAAATGCATTTTTCTCAAAACTGTTTTTTTGTAAATTTCTTGATATTTCAAATGTGATATCTAAAGAGCCAATAGAGATACTTGTATGAAATTACACACAAATGTTACTAATAGTATTATCTAGAGGTTGTACTACCAGCTAAGAAATTGAACAATTTTTAATGATTTTATAGTTGGATTTCCTTATAAAAGTATCGAAAATTTGAATGAAATTCATAGGTTGTAGATTCGATTAGCTATAACTTTTGATTAAAAAAAAATAATTTAAAATTTGTAGTACAACCTCCAGAAATGTGATTGAAAAATGTGCTGCAGCAATTTTTTTTGTAAAATATAAATTATTTTTAAAAATAGAGCCTTTGAAAAAATTAAAAAAATTAATTAAAATTTCCTTAAAATTTTTAATTTTTTAAAATTTTAATGTTTGTATATTATTTATAACTGTATTGTTTATAATAGTGCAAAAAATGAAATTAAAAATGTAACATTTTTAGTGAATTTTAGAAAAATAAAAAAATAGGTCTCCGAACGTAGTCGGATACCTTAAGAAACTACAACTAGAAACTTTATATTTTTTTGCACTTTCACGTTAAATACCTTTGGAATGTTCACGATATTTGAATGAACAGAAAGAAATATTTAGCTAAATACCGAGAAAGCAATTTTTCAGAGAAACCCAAAGCGATTGGACGGTACTCAGTGAATAAAGTAATAAATTACCTTTAAATTAATTTTCCCGTCGGGCGCAGAATAATCGACTGCTTAAAAAACAAAAGCCGTTGCTAGAAGAATCAGCGAAGAGATTCTTCTGAAGTTATTCTCACGCTATAAAATTACCACGAAAGCTATCTCTAACTGATTTAAAGGAAGTGAACTAAAAGGTTAGTCGTAAATTTATCTTGAAGCGCGCTGATTCAATTTATTTTCACCTTCCCATATCCATTTTTCTTTATGCAACGCAGCCAAAGTGATAAATCGCTTTAAGAGGCTCAACACGTGAAGGAAAGAGAATTAAATGCTTCTATACTTATTTACGAAGTAATTTCGCTGAAAATGACTTTTATTTTGCCCCAAACCTGCCAAAAGAGTTTCTCCATACTCGCAGCTGAAAGAATCCACGCGAAATTTATTGTTTATTAATTGGCTGAATTTTATAGTTAGTTTTGTAAATTAAAAGCAAATTTTTTGTGAAGACTATTGGAATTCGTTTTCCTAGCTAATGTGAAACAATAGATTTTCAGAGTATTCTGCAAAACATTAGGCCTGTGCATTTTCTAATTTTATTAAAAAAATAAATTTATGCTGATATTACTGATAACCAAAAATACACTTTTTTTTCTATGCAACAATAAAACGAGTCTATCTGCGTTTTTCCTAACAATCCTCTTAGAGGATCACTTTTTTTAAAATACAATTTAATTGAAAACTTCTTTCCGAAAAAGAAGACGTGGTCTATGTAAATTATGCCATGTATTTAAATAATTGCTTTCGGGTTCAAGTAGGTTAAAAACTAAAGGATAGCATGAACATTTACTTAAGATAACGAAAAGTTAGACGAGAGCACTTTGTAGAGTATTTGATTCATATTAAGTTTGACGATTTGATCAATCAGTTGTTAAATTGGATTCGGTCCGTTTGGATTGCATTACTTAAGAAATTATCTTCAAATATAAGAAGATGTATTGACTGGAAGTGCTAAGTGTAAGTGTGTGATCCGATTTATAATTTCTCCAAATACCTCGTCTAATTCGTAATTGCTCCCATATTTATCAATTGGTGCATTTGTTAATTTAGGATGTTGAATTTGTGTCGTTGTTGAAAATAGTATATAAATTGTGTTGTTTTGATTATGGTTAGTTTTCCTATTAACTCTCGTACACTAATGGATGGGATAGCCCATCCATTACAACAAGAAAACTGTTAACTTATTAAATTTAGTACAAGGTTGGTAATGCTTCAGGGACGTCTAGTCATTCCGTCCAACAATAATCAGCTGGTATACGTGGTCTCCACTTGCCCTGATATTGTTTTTTTATTGTAGAAATGTCCTGGTGGAAGGAATCTCTCACCATAGCTGACAGCCCCCAAATGTTCAGGAAAAATTCAAGATGAGAGAGAACGGAGTGTTTTTTAAGAAAATGTGATAACCCAAACCCTTATATGTTGTTAAAAACTTCTCGAGAAGACTTTTATAGTCACCCGATTGATGGCTTCCGAGAAAAGTTGAGGTCACTTTCTTCAAAGATTCCCTCGCAGATATTTCCATATCGGAAAATGTTTCTTTAAAAATTTCATCTTTCATTTATTTCCTGGTTAGAGGACCTACAAATATATGCCTTCTTTTATTTTTGCTTCTTTAATTTTGGGAAATTTTTACTTTATGTACAGGAATCCATGCCCATTCCGATTCATTGCCTTTATGAAGTGTTTCGTAAGACCAAGTTTAAAATGAAGAGGCGGCAAAAATACATTATCAGTTTACACAAACAGTATATTTAATATTTTTTTTTGTCTTAGTTTTAAAGATTCTCGATTGGGCTAGTTTTTCTTGATGTAAGAATTTTTTCTGCCCCTACTGTTCCAATCACAAATAAAAATAAAACAGAATTTAATATATCCAAGCTGAAATCATAAAAAAAGGACAATAACGCCTAGATTTCCTCAAATTTTTCATTCATTTTCGTTATTAGAGCCTTTTTTAAGATAATGACAAATCGGTAAGGAGGGAAGTTCAATACCAATATGTCAAAGAACAAACTTCTCAAACTTATTTTTTCTGAATCTATAAATGAACGCCATTTTCTTCTGTTTATATTGTATACCTAAATCATTCATTACGCTATAGATCAAAATACCAGAACATTTTCTTGTGAAGAAAACCTGTAAGCTCTTCATTACGATTCCAAAAGTCAATTAATTTTGTTCTTAATAGGAACAAATTTCATCCCTTTAATCGAGACCCCAAAAGTTCAGCCTGTTTGGGTAAATTTAAATCACACACCACATCATTGAGATCTCCTTCAATATAGTAGATGTGGACTGTTAAATGAGGAAGAATCTTGAAAGTCAAGATCAATAGTTGTGTTGCGAATTGCCTCCAATATAGCAGACAAAGCGCAACTTTTAGGTGTGTTTCCAGTACAGGTATATTTAACATTTTTTAAAGCTTTTAATGCAATACCTTTTTTTATTTGTATCAGTAAGACAAAAATCACAATCAGAAGAATGGTTCGTAGGTTTTGTCCAAATCATAGAAATTCCAAAAGGCATAGATCGAAACCTTTTTTCCCATCTAGTAAGACGGTCCACATATATAATACTACAGCTATTAGGAACCCACACTTTATATTGTTGTCCGACAGCACAGTCAAAATAAAGTTGATATAAATTTTTTATCTATTGGTGTCATGTTTCTCCGTTGAGTTATAAAAATAAGTTCACCACAAATGTAACAATACATGTCAGGATAATTTTTATATTTTCTTTCCATAACTTAAGATTCGCCTAACACCGCCAAATACAAAATACAAGCACACAATATATGCAGAACTGAAAAGATAAGAAATGGTAAAAATTTTAATTTACGGGTAGATAGCTGTAAAACGAAAATTCGGGCTGATCAAAACGAAATAAATACGGTGTTGTAATCAGAGTAGGTAAGTATTTCATAATTGGTACTCACTTTTCTTGTTACAAAAATTTGTTGATCTGTATAATCCAAAATTTTTTCATATAAAATAGTTCACCGCTAAAGAAGTAATTAAAATTCGAGAAATATTACAGTATGGAAAACCATAATGAAATTATATATATATTCAGAGTGTCCAGCCTTAATGTGACCCAATAGCTAATTCCCGAACCGTTCGGTTTAGATATGCACTTCCAATTTGAAAAATGTTTTTAAAAAGGTAAAGCATGTTTTTACGTGCTTTTCGAACCAAAAAACAATTTACAAAAAAATTAAAAAATTAAATTTTTATACGGTCCTCAGGTCCTATCACTTGTATTTAGGAAAAGATGCAGTACACAAAAACAAAGTAAACACAAAAAGTTTCATTTTATTACGATAAAAAATTACTGAGTTATGCCTATATAACATTGAAGCATCCGAGTTGCTCAGAAAAGAGGGTCGTAGATAAATTTTAGAGAACAGTGATTCACTATCTACAGAAAGATCAAAAGAAAAACATCATAGTAATATTAAAACATCTTAGTAAACATCATAGATTAACAATTTGTATTGCTGCATGGCAAACAATAAAAATTAAATTAAAGAAATACAACTTGTACCGAAAAGATTAAAACAGCTTGTTCTTAAAAAAAAAACAGCAAAATAATACAGGATTTGCCGTTTAAATTATAGCATAGTGTGGAATGACGTGCCAATCATGAATCAGGGGCTTTATATCAGAATGACCAAATTAACTTAAATAATGGTGAAGGCACGAGGGCGTGGCACGAGACAAGGGAATACGTCTATGACAACTCCCAGTTACAAAAGCATTGAACAGCAAGGGCAATTTTACAACAAGATGGATGTTTTCGAGTGGGAAATTTAATGGCATAAAGTCTTGCCGCCACTCTCTTATTTCTATTACACTGCCGGTAAAACAGTACTATTTCGCAGTATTTTTCATTTGTATACATCTCGTTCTCCCGTACTAGAATTCGTAATATTAGAATACGCCTGTATGCAATTGCATCGACTATACAACAGATTTTTAACTTTCGTCATGATCAGCAAAAACGCAGCAAATCAGACTGAAGCCGCAGCAAATAAGACTATATTTTTCGAACTGCTTTTGAAATGTTTTCTTCGTCCAAAATATTTTATTTTGTCTATGTTTTACACGTACACAAAATAAATTTTATTTCTTAAGTACTCATATATTGTATTAATAACGTTGCTTTTAAATTTAAAAACGATTTACATAAAAGTGACGACGTGCAAGAGCGAAAGTTTCCTGACAGAGCTCCAACTAATTTCACTTTGGAGACGGCCCCTTACTAGCTTCTTGAAAATAGACGAGAAAATGGAGAAAATATGTGATTTTCAAAGTTCCATAACTCGGCCAATTTTTATCGCAATCAAATTAAACTTTTGATGTTTACTTTGTTTTTGTATATACTGCATCTTTTCCTAAATATAAGTGATAGGACCTGGAGACCATATAAAAAATTAATTTTTGCAATTTTTTTCTAAATGGTTTTTTTGGTTCGAAAAGCACGTAAAAACATTCTTTACCTGTTTTAAAACATTTTTCAAATTGGAAGTGCATATCTAAACCGAACGGTTCGGGAATTAGCTATTGGGTTACATTAAGGCTGGACACCCTGTATATATGTGTGTGTGTGCGGTTTTATGTTTATAATCTTACACTATTTTTAGAAAATTACCCCTACATTATTTTCCGTTCTTTTCAGACCAGTTGTACAGACACAAATACGGTTTTTGCTACTAAATCTGTGTTATTAATGATAGAATGTTTTCGAGAGCTTGTATAAGGTGTGTGTGTACGTGTTCTTGCAGCGTGCATACATGTACAATATATGTATATATATTGTGTGTCCACTTAAGTCTGTTGTCACCCTAATCATTTATGAATGGTCCAAGCTATAGTCACTAAAGTGGAGTCTAGGTATAATAAAGATGCCTAAGAGAGCAGAAAAAAACTTCTAACTGTGCCACCTGGTGGATAAACTTTGAGTTAGCGTTCTTATCTCAAGAACAGTACGAGATACATAATAAACGTCAACTACAAAGTTGTTCAGTGTCATTGGTAAAGAAAAAAAAAGACATATTCCATGAGGTAATGTTAAAAACAGAAGTCGTAGAAGGTACTTTTAATTGGTCCATAATTTCCGAAATTGGAACGCTACATAACGCGGAAGAAAAGAAAAAAATGTCACACATGTGAGCATTCCTGATCGGGAGCAGATGTTCCCGGTTAGATTGCAATATACCTGCGCAAGCATTAATGACATGGAATAATGAGGGACGCTGTAATTGCAGCAACTTCATTATGAACCACTTGGAGGTCCCGCCAACGTTTCTTGCATGCTTTGCACTTAATCCTGTGCAGAATAAGAAGAATATCCATTTATGGTCACTGATTAATCCTGGAAGTGCTTTTGCAGTTTACCGGTCGATAAATGTATGGTGCGAAATATTCAAAAATAGACAGATTGGCCATGTATTTTACGATGGAAGGTTATTAGAACAACGATACTTGTCATTACTGATAGATGTTCTTTCCGATTTTCTAGAGCGTTTGCCGTTGAGTGACTTCCGGAATGCTTGGTTCCAACGTGACGACACCCCACCGCACAATGTATCACGTGTCAAACATTACATTAGAGCAAAGCCTCTCAAGCTTCGATGTTTGTGACCCAATTTTTAATCATAATTTTCAACGCGTCCCCCTCCGTACAATAACATTGCATTAAATGCAATAATAATGTGCTATAACGTAAAGCTACTATACGACTAAACCATACGATCTAACATGATAAGTAGTAAATTTTCAATGAGACAAGCCCATGGAAGTCACAAGTAATAATTACACTCGTTCTTAAATTAGTATTGATATATTAATTATCAGATACATTGCGTAGCATGGTTATATTTATATTATATCAGTGTAAATGTGTTACAATATATTTCATTGGCTTCTTTTTAGTAAATTAATAATTTTTTTAAATAATCATTTATTTTCGACTTTTCTATATGCTCTCGCCCTCATGCAGGGGTACAACGCCCCCTAGGGGCACTCCCCACAGTCTGACAAAGACATATTCCAGCAAAAGTCATCAAGTATGGTGGTTGCGTTGAGTGGTCTGCACAGTCATCTGACCTGAACACATAGAACTTCTTTGTAGGAATACATTAAAAAAAGAGTGTATGTAACCCCTTCATCAACACTGCAGGAAATTCTATTACGGAGTGTGTCGAGTGGCCTGTTGAAGAAAGTGCAGTGGGAAATGTAAACCATCATGTCCAGATATGTATTATCACTGATGAACACCATTTTGAGCATCACAGATAGAGCAGCCTCATTTCGGAAAAGCGCAGTTTTATTCAACGCCCTCAAACACATGCGTCTGTATTTTTCATTTCTATCATTTTTGTGCGCAAGATACTTGTTGTATTAAATCCATGATGCTGGACAACATTGTAATTGACTTCATTCATGTATCTCGACTGTGTTTGAGAAAAGAAGACTAAATCCAAATATTTCCACCAGGTTGCGCTGTAAGCAGTTTATTTGGGTAGCTCACGGCGATTTTACTATACCTAGCCCTCAAGTTCATAATTGTAACTATTGACGTTCATAAATTATATGGATGACCAACAGACTTTAGCGGGCACACATTTTTTAGAAATAAAATAAGTTTTTTGAAGCATGTCAATTTTTTCTTATTTTTATTGTATACTAGCTGACCCGGCCCGGCGTTGCACGGGCTTTTACCTAGGGTATTACTTAATCCTCATGTTAATTTCCTCCTTTCTTTCTGACGCCAGCACTTTTGTGTGGGTGTGAAGCGTACGATGTGAGTGCAAGGCCTATGAGTGCGTATCAATGGTTTCTCGTTTAATATTTTCCCTTCTCTTCACAAAATCAGTACTTCCAATATAATTTTTCGAAATTACTTTTACTTCTTTGCTTCTTTCCTCTTCGCTTAGCCCGGCGTTGCACGGGCTTTTACCGAGTGAATAACTTAATCCGCATCGGAATTTCCTCTTTCCCTCAGGACGATAGCACTTATGTGTGTGTATGCGCGATGTGAGTGATTTCTTTAACTACGTCATTAAAACTCCCTTTTTCGAAATCTGTTCTTGCGTTGGTGTGGTGTGGTAATTAGGAGAGATGGGTGAAAGCTCAGGTGTCGTCCTCGTCACTTGACCATGGTTGAAAATTTCGAGGTCCGTCGCCAAAAACTCTCGAATAGGCGAACAGTGAGAATTTATAAATCACTCACTCACTTTTCAATTCTTTCGTTGCAATTTTTTAGCTCCGGAAACGAAAATGTGGCCTTTTTAAAAATAGTTGTATGTTGAAAAAAGACAGAAAAGTAGAAATTTTTCAATTTACAAAACTTCACTACTATTATAAATCTTGAAGTAAAATTGTGAGAATTTTTTGACACGGGAAAAATTATTAATTATTAAGTATTTTGAGTGTTTTATTAAAGTTTGTTTAAAAAAGTTTTTGGCTTTTTATTTTTTAAATCACTGATACTAAAAGTTTTAAAAATAATTTTTATTTAAACGCAACGATATTGATTCATTTCACAGTATGAAATTCAAAAAGAAAATAATACTATGTGATAAAAATATATTTAAGAATATTTCCTTATATTTTTTTATGATATTTTTTTCTTATATTCTACTGTTCTTCAATAAATCAATCTTTAAGAATAGAAAAAAACTATCGGTTGTGATGCATTATATGAGGGAATTCCCTTTTTATTACGCAGCAAGACTCAAAACTACCTCAACCTTTCCCGTCTTCCAAACAGAAAGCTAACACAAAGTGACCTTGACGAAATTTAGAAATAACGTCGAGAGTACCGAATGAGCATCCCTTACGGGAATCTGGCAACGTTTTTTCCGGATTCTTCACATTTCCGGTAATAAAAAAATTATGACGTGATAAATTGAAATAAAAACCATCCTATGTTTTAAGTTGGACGAAATGACACACAGTATGCAAAATTATATTATGATCGGTTGAGTAGTTTCGGAGTCCATCGCGGACAAACACTGTGACACGTATATTTTATATATAAAGATGATATAGACATGCTTGGTTCTTTAACGATGATTTTTGTGATTCTGTTTTGGAGTCTACACATTATATAATTCTCTTGGATTCTCGATTTGATTTGATTCTATTTCAATGTACATCGCTCTTTAAAGCAACCTGAGTACTATTGGCAACGCATCTCGTAATTCTGGTACCTGGTCTAGTGATGAGACTGAGCTAATACCTCTCTCAAGTTTTCCACACAACACCGACAGGAGTTGTGCTTCAGTGGACTTGACGTGAATAGGCTCTTCTACAGGGTGGGTCCAAAATGATACAAATGATAAAAAAACATTTGGAAACAAAACTGATACACAAAGACTGGAGAAAAACACGAAAATGGGCATATGGGGCACAGATAGTGTATAAAAGTGCTCTCTCTTTTAATCAATAGCCATAATCTTTTCAAACTATTTCAAAACTTCTTGATCATTTTATAGGATCTTACGATTTAACATTTGTAAACAAATTTGTGTCAGTGTGGTGAACGATTCGAAATTCATTAGCTGACTGATTAATATAACGATATGCAGTTTTTGAACAACTACAGTTACAGTTAGTTCACTGCTTTCATTAAACAAATAATTTTTAAGAAAGTTATTCATAACTCGACGACTTGGAGGAATTAAAGAAAGACATTCTGAGGAGGATTAGAATATCACATCTTTACTCTGTAATGTGGGAAACTTATGAGGATTTAAAATAGAAATAGTAATAATATAAGTAACAGATACATTTACTCTAAAATAAAAATAAATTTATAAAACTCATTGCGATTTTTATTGTGCTAAGTAATCGCCTGTAAAATAGTTTTTTAACATATTTGTACTAAAATCATGTGCGATATTTAAAAAAAATTCGGTAAAAACATAATTATATTCAGAATTGTTCTTATGAATAGTTATATTTCATTTTTATACAATATTTTATTATGTAAAAGTACTTAAGTAATTATTTGTTAAACAGAACCATATTCTCTTCAAACAAAAATGTGTAAATTTGCTAAATCAGAATGTGTCGCCATACTGTTTCATAATTTATATTTTGAAACATTTATCTAACGAAATTATTCTTTTTCTCTCAACGTCCAATGCTTCTACCATTCAACTCAGATATAATATAAGAATTGATGATTTGATTACTCAACTTTTTCTAAATTTATCTAGTAAGAATTAATTCATTGAGTACATAAGCAAACAAAAGGTGGAGAAAAATACTTTTCAGTTTGCATCATCATTCCTTGTTCCTGAGATGTTTTTTTTTAATTAAACACTTAAAACTCTTTGAGTGTTTGCTTAAGCAATACCGTTTTCAAAAACGTTTTTAAAAAGTTATTCTGCTCTTGTATTGCGTATTTTAAACCCAAAGCAACACGTTTATACTAATTACATTCAAACGTTTTTCAAAAGCTCAGAAAATTTATTTTTTCATTTTTTATAAATGCAGATATTAAATGTATGTTTATCTCCTCGATGACGTCAACGAAATTGTAATGATGTATCTTTCCCACGCTAAAAAGTATATGCTATAATAATATGACATAAAAAATCTTATTGTGACTGGAACTAGTTGCGGAAAACCTGAAAAAAAGTAAATTGAGATAAACAATTTTTTAAAGTTAACATTTTTATTTCAATATAAAAGTAAAATTTAGTAATTTTACGATAAATTTACAATCAAAGAAATTAAATCTCATTTGGAAATTCAAGAGTTTCACGATTTATGAATTGTTGAAATTTAGTTCAATTTCTTTTTTCCAATTCAGTTTGAAAACTAGCTACGAAAATCGAATATTTTTAAAAATGAATTGTACCGGAGAACATTATAATGAACAACATTGAACAAATTAATATCCGAGTACTTCTTTCCGCAAAAAAAATAAGTCTAACTTTTCAAAACCGAATCAGAGAGAAAGAGAGAGATAGATGCTTTTCAGAAACAGAAACAGCATAGTCCTGTGATTTTATTTCTATGGATAATATTTAAAACCTTAAGAATGTGTTAAGCAATTTATTATTTGTTCTCAGCTAACACCATCGCCATCTAATAAGTATTTTGGGTAATGTGTTGCGAGAGGTTCAGTCTGTACTTGGAAATACTTTAATTCAGTGTATGTGTTTATGTTCTGTCAGCGGGATGGAGATAGCGATCTCTTAACTCTTGTGTTCCAAAATAAATCAGCAGCCCACGATACTTTGTGTTTGTGTGTCTGTGATGAGTAAAATTCAGCTATTGACACAAAAAGAGTAAAAATTGTGTTAGAGTGCCATAAATACAATGGCAAATTTATTTTGCCCATTTTTACAGAAAAATAGAAATTGATTCACAGAGTGCTTTTTGGTACAACAAGATGTAGAAAAAATGTCTATAATTCACAGTAGGTAATTTGAATTTTATGTCAATTAATGTAATAAATTATCAAATTGAGGGATGCATTTAAACAAATGCACTTAAGACAATTTTGTTTGTGAAAATTTGAAATCCATGAAGGAATCATCCAAATAAAATGAAATTTGAAAAAAAAAATAACAAAAAACATGCAGTTTGAATATGCAAATCATAGAGTTCCAATCAATCACTCATGTGTTGATCGGGAAATTCTAAACTTCTGAGGCATGTATGAAAAACATGTAAATGATTTGATTGCTGTAAAAGATTGCTGAGAAAACAATATGTCACTACAAAAACATGGAATGCTGTACAAGCCTCTAAGTTGGAACAGGTAACATAACATCCGTAAAGGAGGACTTTTACATCGTAAAACTTCCTTTTATATTTGATATAACTTAAATCAGCTGCACAACAGCCCATGAGGGCCAAGGCTCACTGCGCCCAACTCAGTATACGTGACCTTGGGCCCTTAGTTGCAAGAGCAGATGTTCCGGACAGATGGTTAGTCTGGCGTGAAACCCCCAGGGTTAAGTTCTCAAGCAAGCTTGGTACTCATTTATCGGCCCACTGAAGGGATGAAAGGCTGGGTCCGCCTTGCCCAGCCCGGGGTTTGAACCTGGGACCTGTGGCGTGAAAGCGCGATGCATTACCCCTTAGCTACTGGGCTTCTATACTGGATATAATGGCACAAAAAATGTGTTTGGAGAAAGGAGTGACTATGGAGAAACGAACATGCTAAAATATGGTTTACAAATTAGACAGGCACCAAATTTACAAATATTTTTTCCACTAACTATTCATCATGTTTAAGCATTGTGTGATTTTTGAATCAGTGGTATTGTGGGAATATACATGTGTGTTAATTGCTTTCTGTTACAAGAAACTCTATTTTAATTACGGAAGATTTTCCGTAAGAAATTACGATGTATTTTGAATGTTTTTTTAAAAAAATAACTTGCATTTTTATTTAAATACAAAGAATAAAAATATTGCCAAAGAAAGGCCGAATCATATTAAAGGCATTTTGATAAATTAATCTTGAGTTAATTCTCTCAGATGCTGCTGAAAAATTGACTCTACTAAATAATGGAATATAGCATTATTTTCGTTGCCAAACGAATAAATAAAATCCAAATTCTATTCTAGCTAAAGCAATTATTATGGAAACTCTCAGTAACCTGTTAAAGAATGAGAACTCAAAGGATAGTCTTAAGTTTATTTTTTTTATCACAAAAGATTCAATTTATTTTCACTTTACCATATTCATTTCTGTCTACATAATACAATCAAAATGATAAATTGCTCCAACAGCTTCAAGACTAGATGGAAAGGAGAGAAATCCGTCGATGCTAATTTAGTACTAGGTAATTTCATTGGAAATGCTTTCGCTTTTGCTCCTAATCTAACAAACTTTTAGCCATAGGTATACCAACAAAAGATGAAGAAAACTTTTCCTAAAAATATTTTTGCAAGTAAAATTGTGAATAATAAATAACATTGCTCTTTATACTGTGATGCTTATTCTTCATTTTAATGTTTCTCTTTTAGATTAAATATTTCATTTGCACATTTGAGCTAGTAAATTCGTAATAAATAAATTTGGATATTTCTATCATCGTATTTTATTATATTATGGTGCAGACTTGGGTTTCATATAAAACTCATTGGTTATTAAAGGAGCGATGGGTATTTAGGTGTAAAAATGATATGAATAATAATATTTCCATATGTTAAATAAAGCAATAATTTCAATAGCTCTATGAAATATGGTGTAAATTTTGTACGTTTAGAAATGAATGCATTATAAACGTTTTTACGTCTTCCAGAAAAAATAAAATTATAGACTAATGGAAAATAATTTAATGTACTAACCCTTTAACTGCCACCGGTATAGCGAAACGTATATATTTGTCTCGTTCAACTGGTACGTTAAGTGCTTCCCCCGGGCGTATATATACGTATTTCTGAAATACGATTTATTCTTTGCACTGCTATCAGTAAAACTATTTTGAAGGCTTTGGAATGCAATAATTATGACTTGATAGTGTTTGCAAAAGGAGTTACTTATTTCAGAGGAAATTTGCTTATTTGCGCCCCCCCCCCCCTCCAATGCACAGCTTACGCGCGCCTATCTGGAAAACGTTGGCACTGGGGAGCGAATCACGTGACTTTTAAACGACAGTTAAGGAGTTAAAATAATTTCTTTTCCTGTTCCTCTCCTCTATATTCCTTTGGAAAAGACATTATCTTAAAATGAGACATTCAGATTGATACTGTTTCATTGGAATACAATATTTTTACACATTGGAAATATGTGTAAAAATCTAATTGATTGCAAAATGAATAAAATTTGGTCGTTTTATATGACCTATTTCCTGTGATATATTATCTCTGTTATATCGCACATGTAATACTTTCAGCACAAGCTAAAAAGTAGGCATATTCGACATAATTAAAAAGCCCATGCAATATCATTTCTTAAGATATGATTCAAACTTAACAATAATAGAAACACATTGCACACGCTCGCAATCCTGTCGAGTTCGATACACATATTTTACTATTAGGATGCATCTGATTTACGAACAATTAGCTTAGATATGAAATATATTCCTTTAAAAATAATTTCCACACATTTTTATTAAACAAGAAATCAAAATTTTGTTTTCACTGTTTAATAAAAACTCGTGCTGCATTAGTTATATACTAGATAGGCTTTATAATCTCCTTTGTGATACAAAAAATTATTACTAGCATAAATGTTTAAGGAAATGAAAGAATATTTCAATATTCTCAACTAAGTTTATTGTTAAAATTAATTAACATAAAACTGATTTTAATACAACTTAAATATACAAGGAATGACACACACAAAAAAGAGACTAAGTGTGCAGCTTGAAAAAGAAGTGGAGTTGACAACAACTCTTTTGCTGACGAGTCATCCCACACACCATCTCTATACATATGGCCAGTTTCGCCTCAATCCATCAAGCCAGTTGGGAGTACTGCGTCATTGAGTGCACACGTGCAATTGCATTCTGCCGGGAAAATGCCGAGAGAGAGAGAGAGAATCAAAACATCAAGTTTCTTGTAAAACTTCAGAAATCATGGATGAAAACATTTCAAATTTAAGCCGAGGCTAATGAAGAGGAAAGTTTGTCTAGTATACTTGTGTTTAAATGGGATAATAGGTTTTCAGGGAAAAGAGTCAGCGTGGAAGGTGATGAATTTTCTAGGCGCTCAAGGTCAGCGATTTCAAATCAAAACATAGCCAAAACTCGTGATATGAGTGGGTTTCCACTCACATCATGATTAGCCTGTAAATCAACACTACTACATTGAAGTACTAAAAAGGCTTTGTGAAAAAGTTAGGGAAAAAAAGCAAGAATTGGGAAGTGATCGATGGCTGTTGCACCAAGACAATGCCCCGGCTCCCACGGCCCTATCTGTCCAGAAGTTTCTGAAGACCTCCTTATTCGTCTGATTTGCCCCCATGCGACTTTTTTTACCTCAGTTGAAGAGGTTCAAGCATAAACGGAGAATACCCTGAAGGGCCTTCCAAAAACCTCGTTTCAGAACTGTTACCAGCAATGGCAACACCGAATGTAGAATCGTGAAACTTATATTATCGGAAAGCCATTCAATTCAGAAATCTTAAGTCAGTAAGGTGTTTAGTTGTGGACGCAAATACGGTAAATCTTTTCAATAGAAGTATGAGGGGGAAAAGAACGCGGAAAACAATAACATTTAGTAGATATAATTATTTTTGATAACTCATGTTGTAACATCCGCGACTAAATTAACATCTTGGGGACTCATCTGGGGAACAATTTTTACTCAACCAGCTTTCGCCGACCAAAAATGCGTGTTTATGTAAATGAAGTATGTTATATAAATTCCTTTTTCGCAAGTTCGAATGTTGGTAAGTTTGAGTTGGCAAGTTTGAGTTGGCAAGTAGGAGTTAGCAAAGAGTATGCAAATTAGTTTGTTAGTTGAAGTTTGAAGGATAGTGGGATTATTAAGAGGTCTTGGAGTTGTCCAGGATTACGGAGAGTGGGTCGGACAACATTGATCTAATCCCGATGAAGATCTGCAAGATTCAAGTGTAGGATCCGCTGCATAAAAAGTACAGGTATCGTGAGCCTTGATTAATTAGAAGTTAGCTTATTAGTTTGCGACGTAGTTTATATTGAGGGTACTTAAGCTATCGTAGATTCAGTTGAGTGCCCGTAGTATTATCCCGTGTTAGTGAATCTCACCTCCGCGCTCTACTTTTTTATCGCCTATCTTAATTAGATTTTTATTGTGTCTGATTGATATTTTGGTAACAATAAATTAATTAGATTGAAATCATGTCTGTTGATCATTCAGTTTCTCCTACACACCTAGCCGGGTTAGTGGGTAGACAAAGGATTTCAGAGGCAAGCAGGAACCGATAGCAATTACAATGTAACTAGAAGTTTGAAGACCCGCAACATCCTTACAAAGAGCAGTGTATGGTTCACGAGCCGCCGTTTGTTGACCCCTGTCGTGTCAGTTTTTCGACCCCATGGATTAAAATAATTACAGTTTACCTATTTGCCAACGTTTTCAGATCCACGCATGCATCACCTCAATCCTGTTAAAGAATCGTAGTGATCACTTGATTAAAGTTTAAGTGATGACTCTGCTTTCCTGTCATCCAATGTCTATGAGAAGACAGTACTATTTCAGACAACAATAAACACAGAAAATGATTATGCACAGAATTAAATTCAATGCTTCAAACGAAATACTTTTATTCTTATTTCTATTTTTTTTCTTTAATGAGCTTAGTAGCTGAATTATATATAGCACAACTAGTTGTCAGCTTTTACTATAAGTATAACTCAATTTTGAAAAATCAGCTTCATGTCTCAAATTGAAAATAATATTAAATTTCTTTTCTTCTTGGTATGGAATCATGAATAATATAAAATCATCAAACAAATTTAATGACAATGTTTTAGTTATTTGTGAGGTTGCTGTATTATCTGCTACTTTTAGTATATCAATGTTAATTTTTGAAATAGGTTTCTTTGTCTTTACGAATACGGTCTTATTTTTTCATTTGTTTTACATCTTTTTTATTTATATTTTTTCTCTTAGAACAAGTTTATGAGTACGTATAAAACAAATATATAGTCCCTTGTTTCACTTTCAAAATATTTCTCGAATCATTCGATAATACTATCTCAAGAGAGAATAAAATTAGATCCCTTTTACTCAAAAATTTTAAAGCTCTGTTTACAAAAGCTATAGTGATTTTTTACTTTCCCTTTTTCATGTTTAAATCCATTTCATACAGTTCCGCAAAAAGAAAAAAAAAGCTAAAATTTTTATTACTTATTAGAATATTCTAGTTTCCATACAACAACGAAAACCTTAGAAAATTCTATGTTTCTCTAAGTATTCAAGTTTCATAGCTCAATTGAAAAATGCTTTTATTATTTGTCCATTTTTATTGTATAAGCAATTTGATATTTGCTTCGTGCATTCTGGAGATGAATTTGATTGCACAGGTATATACTCCATCTTTTCAATATTTTTATTCTCCTACCATTGGTAGTTTAGAAAACGACATATGTGCATTTCATTTAAGGAATATAAGCAGTAAATAATCTTTTGTTTTCGTAAGCAGTAAACATATATATATATATATATATTATATTATATATATATATGAAACTAAAATAAATTCCTCTTTTACCGTTTAAGCATGCTCCATATAGTATTTAAGCATTTATTAGCAGTTAAAAGATTCAGTTATAAAAACTTATATTTAGAATTTTAATATAAGTCAATAAAAATAAACGTTATAAAAAGTTGAAGATCTAAAGGAGTTCAATTAATTGTTTTCAGCGATAAAATATTTTTTAACCATACTTAATTTACTGAATGGGATAATTCACAATAATTAATGTTCAAAAGTAGAGGAATATATTAAATGAAGATTTAATAAAGATCAAATCTGCAATAAGAATAAAAAGCTGTTACGTAAGTGATCAAATGTTGTGTGAATTTGCTATCTACCGTTATCTTAGAACATATCTTCAAGCGTAACGTGGTTCTTTTTAAAGTATATTGTTGATTATAGAGATTTTAAAGAGAATTTCATTTTTTTAAGGTAGTAAAAATAAAACGACAGGTGAGTTTATTTCTCAATTTTTGATTTAGCCTACTGTGGTTTTAATTTATTTTTAACATACAGTAGAACGTCGTTTATCCGAATCAATTGGGACCGGACACCATTCGGATACGCGATTATTCGGATAACCAAGAACCGACTGCGATCCATGCAGTATATGAAACCAGACACTATACGAATATTGAAAATCATCACATGCGGGGAACGTGCTTGAAGAAAAAGCAAAATAGGTGCAAAATGTCGCAATTTTCCCTTTATTGTGGAAAATAATCACTTATTTTTGGCTGTACCATTGTACACCTACGATTTTTCGCAGCAAGGTCTCTGATTCTCTTGAGCAGCAGTAGTTGAGTAGGACAGCACTCTGATTGTTGTTCGTACCACTCCATAGCTGTCTCTAATGCAGAAACGCGTCAGTTTTTGATGGACTCTTGCTACTTTCGTTGTTGCTGTTGTCCTCGTCTTCAACCGTTTCATCGTCGACTGGGTCGGATTCTTCTTGCAGGAAGTCACAATCTCGTCATCATTTAGCATTTGAAATCTACAGTCTTCTGCATCGCATGCCATCCAGGTTTCTATATGAACAAAACTCAATAAAAGAGCCCTCACTTGGAAACAAACTGTCCTAATATTCCGCTCAGATGTTTACCAAATCAAACAACTGAAATTCTCCAAAAGTCTCTCAGTTTGGGTTTTCCGGTCATTTTTAGCTTCAAGGGAAACAACTGGTGAGCACTGCACTGTTCGAAAATGTATGGGACTTTGGTCCGGAGATCTGACGCTCCGGATAATAAATGTTCGGATAAACGACGTTCTACTGTAATTATGTTACTTCAATTTATTTAAGACGGTAATGAAATCAGATGTTTTCATTATTTTGAGATTTAACATTCTGAGAAAGCTTGAACATTAGCATGGAAATCTTGAAATCTTATTGTAAAGACGGTTATTTTCATTCCACTAAGAAATGTGTGGTCTGTTTTTCCCGAATCTCAAACTTTCTTCAATCAATTTACAATCGGTTTAATACAAAAACCCGTGCTCACACTTGCATGCATTTGTTTTTTTACAATTTGTCAAAGATACTTCAATATAAAGGATCAATTATCAAATCCTCAAATAATAATTTATCGTTTCATTACTTTGTAATAATGGACTATTTTTAATTTTAATTAAAATGGAAAACATTTTTCAGCGTTCCCTTTAAATTTATTAGCAAATTTCAAAACATATTACTATGTATTTGAAAATTTTACTTTACATCTAATAATTTATTTATACATAATCCTAAAATTTACTTGTATTTCATTCTATCTGTTTTTATTAAGATGTATTTTAAAGTAATTCTGTACATCATCTAAAATTACATTAACAACGGGTAATGAAATATAACATATTTGAAACAAATCATTTTTATATGCCTTCAAGACTAAACCGGTACAAATGTGGCTAGGAAGATATTCTTGTTCGTTTTTGCTTCTGGAATAGTTGTATGTAAGAAAAGCTATAATCGAACAATTTAGCGGGTTTGCAGAAAGTGAAAAGTAATACTTTTTATCAATAGACGGTGGTTGTAGTCCATGTTTTACTTCCGGCTGGAAAATTCGGCTTTGCTTACAAATACAACGGATACACGTCGCCTTTTTATCTGTCATAAAAGGTTAATGTCACTTCAATTGTTTTGGCTTAACTTCCATATAATAACAATAATCAATCCTACCCTAATTTTCCATGGGTCGAGAGCGATTATGAGATTCTGGATGGTTGCTTCAATTAAATTAGAGAAGGAAAAAAAAACCACACGTAAATTTATATCAAGTCAATGGGCTACATCCATGGGACGTCATAGTTGCATGCTAAGGATAACCACGTTTTCTAGCCAATCACACAATGAAATCAATCATTTGCTTCCAGCGATCCGTTCATGGGCTTCATTGTTGCCAACTTTTGCTTCTCACAGAAGCTTTCCCTTAAAAATTTCATATTTGTCAACAATAATAATGCACATAGGTATGTAAAATGCGTTTAATTTCACAGTATATGTATAAAATAATTTTTTTTTCAAATTTTAAAATCATTTTGAAGAAAGGTTTTTTTTAAAAAAACATTTAAACATTTATACCCAATTGGAAAATTTGAAATTTTATCAATATTTAAAAATAGAACTACAAGTATAATTAGTTTATAGTCTGTTTTGAATACAATGGAGAACACGTGATTGTCTTTATCATATGACCGTCATGACTTGAACCCATTGAATGGAACAAGTAATGTTTATTGAGAATAGCGAAATCACTTATTGAGTTTACATAATTTCGCACGAGTCAAAGTCCGTTGCCACACAGCTGCACTGAAGCAATAGTTACATACATTAAATTAAAAATATTATTTACAGCCTAGAGTCGATTGGCGAAAGCATGGATCAAGGATTCGCGACAGTAATTCTGATTATATTTCTAGCTGCTTAGATGCATTTTTTGTCTTACATTAATGCTTAAATAATTATAAAACAGTAAACTATCAATTATATTCTCTTAGAGTTGCTTGCAGGACTCGGGTTTTCTTTACCCGAATGATCGTGCGACTTGGGCGTTACTTGAGTCACTGTAATTGTAAAGGCAAGCGTTTGCCGTGCGAGTTTTCTTTTCTTTTTTATTATTTTCATGAAAGCTAAAATAAAATCGAAATATGTTGTTATATAAGTAATAAAAATATTTTTTAGATGGTTGCCATGGGTAAGTCCTTTCTTTTTCTTTCTCTCGCTCTTTTTTGCAATTAATTTTCTCTTTTATACATTTGTTGAGGGGTACTACATTTTCATCTTCTACACAGATATCTGCGTCATATCTCTTCTACATCCCTAATAAAAACAATCAATGTTTTCCGATAGAAGTTAGTAAAGAGAATGTAGTTTAATTTTTAAAACTTTTTTTAAATAATAAAATTTTTGGATACATTTTATTATTTGTTATGGAATACTGTGCTAATTTTTAATCAAAACCTTTTTCAGGTGTCTAAAAGGAAAAGAATTCTCACAGAAGAAGAAATTTTGCAATTGATGAATAAATCAGATTCTGATCTCTCGGAGGATTACTATGATGAGGACAAAACATATGAGCCTCATACCTGGAAGGAGAATCAAGTTCAGATGAGAGTAAAGAAGAAAAGCATGGAAATATTTGTAACAGAAATACTTTGCCATAAAAGTTTGTTGAACCAATTCATTTCCTTGTTTTATCTGTAGCAAATCCTTGATTTCAGTACAAAAAAGACGCAATATCGAATAAAATTCCTTTCAAAATCAAAATGGGTCCCTTAAAATCTAAATTAAACATAGCTGAAGCGTACCAGCATTATTCCAGTTTGCAAGTATTGAATTAGATTTTTATTCACAATTATTTCAGTATTTTTTTTTTCTTTTTTTACAGTTGTCAAAAAAGGGCAGCTAAACTTTTCATTTAGTCTTGTTCCCAAAATCCTCCCCACCCTGGTCGATCTCGAGAGGGATCACCAGTTGTACAGGGTGGGTTACATTTCTTCCATTAACCCTCAGCTCGCAAGATCTTATATTCCCGTCGTGTCCGTGATGTAGGCTCATCTCATTCTGGCTTTCTTCCACATGTGCCGTGGTTGGACGTCTTCTTGCAGAAGCACATTATCTCCAACTCAGATGTTAATGGCACTGCCCTTGTTTCGAACTTGATGGAAGGATCGTAGTTGAAGAAGATGTTCTTTCGACCATCTTTTCCAAAAAACACAGTCGAGTAAATCCCGCTGCTGCTTGTAGATTTTATTAAGCCTTGTGTTTTCTAGCCTGGATGGAATGGCCGTTAGTTAGTTTTCACCCCGTCAAGCAACGAGCTGGTGTTAAAGACGCGGAGTTGGCAACGCTTTCCTCTTCGTAGATTAATGGTTGACTATTCAGAGCGGCTTCTATTCCAATGAGGACAGTAGACAGACTTTCCCCTTCTGGAAGTGCTCGTCCGAGTACCTTACGCAGACATTGTTTGACAATACCTATTAGGTGCTCCCACCAGCCTCCCCACGAAGCCGCTCGTAGGGCGATGAAACGCCAAGTTATGCCATTTTGGGCATAATATTGTTGAGTTTTAGCTGATGACAGAGTTTGCCATAACAGGATCAGTTCCTTATTTGCTGCATGAAAGGTGGTATCATTGTCTGTGTAGATTGTGTTCGGGAGTCCTCTGAGACCAAAAAATCGCTGTAGTGTTAAGAGAAATTTGTCGGTGGTGAGATCTGATATGAGTTCAATGTGTAGAGAACATGTTGTTGCACAAGTAACTACGTAGGCCGTGCTTCTTGGTTTCAAACAGCGGATATTTACAGGTCCAGCAAAATCAATCCCTGTGATAGTAAGTGGAGCAGATGTTACAAACTTTTCAGAAGGTAGAGGAGCTTCAATCTGCTTTCCACATTTTGCTTTGAAAAGCTTACGCATTTGGGAAGAACTTTCTCTATATTGCTTGACGTCCTCTTAAGATCCAGAAGGTAGAACGTAACTCGGAGAGAACAATACGCACACCTAAATGATGGAGACGTATGTGAGTATGTTGCATCAAAAGATGGACAAAACAGTGATTTCCATCGATAATCAAGAGGTGTTGAGTATCAAAAGGAATGTCAGAGAATTGTAATCTACCTCCAAGACGCAAATAATCATCTTTGAGAAAGGAACTGAAACAAGAAATTTATAAACAAATCAAAGATAATTTTTTACGTTAAATTAATGGTCCAGTTGGACCTCGATTTAACGAACCCTATTAAACAAATTTCGCTATTTAACGAATTATTCTATTTTTACAATAAAGGCGAAAAAACCCATATTTATTTAATAAAACCCCAAATAAAAAAATTATTTCAAAAGTTGAAATTTTTTTTTAATTAGTTTGTATTAGAAAAAGAAAAAAATTTTTTTCAATTGACATTTTTTTATCCGGAACTGAAAAACTTTTTTCTTGAAAGCAGTAAATTTCATCAGTCATTATTAGACTTTTTTACAAGTACAGATGATTTATGAGTGTGACCTATCGAGTAAGTCTTGAATAGGACAGGAAATTCCTTTCTGATCTCATCCTAATTTACAACGTTGTGGATGTACTAAGATTTTAATGATTATGATACATTTGAAGATGAACTGCCTTGTGTGCAACTGAAGCAGAGGAAACTGTTTGTTTGTCGAGGCCAATAAATAAAAATTCTAATGCAGAAATTGATAATGAAAGTCCTATCAAACTGTTACTTTTCTAATGTTTTAAAATGTTTAAAACTGTGAAAACATACCTCTCTTCTCTTCTGCTGTATGATGTAAATGATGCAGTATTTTTTTTCTCTGTATAAATTCAAAAAAGATTTCTTTCGAGTCCGAAATTAAAAAGATTTTCAAAAACATCTATAAGACAATACTTTAAAATTTGCAATTAACTGGTGCATAATAATTCAGTAATAGTATTTTTAACTGTTGAATAAAAAGTGTGTAATTTCTAACTATGAATATCCATATATTTAGAAAAAAATTTATATAATTATAAATTTTATATTTATAATATTTTAAAAGGTAAGGATAAAATTTTTAATTTGTTTGGACCCCTATATAACGAATAACCACGATTTAAGGGGATACAATACAATTCAATTGACAAAAATCTGTCAAAAACCAAATCCATTTTTTTTTTTTTTTTGCCTAGATTATTTTTTATATACTTTTCGACATACTTCCAAAACTTGAAAGATTTAAGTTTAAAAAACGCAGAGTTGTGATAAATATTATGTTTGTTTTTATTCGCATCCCAATGCAAAATCAAAGCTTTAAACTCACTTATCTCGGAAAAACAAAGCAACTAGTTTGTTTTCATTTAAAACGCTAAGGTTTTTTTTCTATTGTTCCGTAAAACTTTTGGAAATTTCTTTCACTTGTTGTTGTTTATGTTATATGGAATAAAAGTTGGTAAATATTTTAAAATCAAAGCAATACTTATTTTTAAAAAAATATAGCTGAATTTCGAATTTCATATTTTTCAAGGAATTTTCAATAAGCATTCATAAAAAGAAATAGTGTACGAATACCAATCATGTTATCGCAAAATCCAAACCAAATTCTGTTATTCATAGTTTGACGTGCTTTTAGTTAATTAATAATTAATTAATTTCTGTTAATTAATTTTAACGTTAATTTTTGTAGGAGAAATAGCATTTTAAAATCATTTCATATGTTTCAAGTTTTTCTTTTAAAAAAATTAATTGGTTAGCGTTTTATGAAAACTTAAGCTCAAAATCTATTTTACATCATACATGCATATAGGAGCCAACCAAAAAAATTATGAAAATCATTAAATTAAAAATTCTTTTGTAAATCGTAAGATGTCACCTTATGATGAATTTACATCCCTTCTACCCCGTGACCCGGCTAAAAATGTGGAAGGACCTGAATGATCATACGACATGATGAATTTCAATTGTTTTGTTTATCACTATAAGCAACTCAAACACAAACAACACTTTTAACAAGATAATTCGAATCAGTAAAAGAGCAAGAGGGAGAGACACGAGGTTGCGTTGGGTATGATATATTCAACCATGCAGCTCTACCTTTAATATAACTTTATACAGGGCTTACGTATTTAATGACCGCACTATTAGTTAAACCTTCTAAACATCGACTTAATTTAAGATCACAGTACCTGAACTCTTGCAGTCTTCTATTTACTTTAAGTTGTCTTTAACACTTCCCGCTAGCTAATCTAATCACTTTCTTAATTTCCAAACTTCTGGTTTCTTACTTTGTTTACGTATATGTTTCACTGTAAATTTACTTCACTTCTAACGTATTCACAATTCATTAACTCTCAAACTCGCGAATAAAGAATAAATATATATATTAAACTTAATTTTTTCATATAACATTTTCTGATTTTCAGAGAAGATTGGTTGAAAATGCTGGTCTAAAAGAATTTCCTAGAGAGTTAATGAAAGAACGCGTATAGATCCGTCACAACCTCAATCAACAAAGTGTTCGGCCCCGATGAATTCGTTAAATCGGGGTCCGATCTGTATTTGATAATTATTTTTCTAAAAGAAAAAGGAAAGAGAAAAAAACTGAAGAGTGTTTTGTAGTAATATTTTCTTCGAAAAATAAGAATTTCTCCCGTGTATTTAGAATAGGCTCCCTCTGTTGCAACAATAAATAAATTTATAGCCATATTAAAAAGAATTTTATACGATATTGTTTAAGTATATAGAAATTCTCCACCACAACTTCTATACTTTAAATCTCGCAATCATTTAAGATTATGCATTACTTTCCATACACTTAAAACTGAAGGCCTTTTGCACGTTTTTCTAGTTCACTTAATACCTTTCAACAGGCGAGCCGGTATTTGATAAATGGTCTGAAATACCCGGGCGAGTCTTCCTGCCGAAGATATTCATCACCGGAGCTTAATCTCAAGGTACATATTTCACTTTTGTATGATCAATCAAATACCTATTCCGAATTCTCTTGAATAGAATTATAGAAATTCGCTTCCTTCTGTTTGTTTTATTCCAGAATAAAATGATATCGTTAAGTATGTACTATTATAAACCTTTTTTATCCATTTTAAGGAATCTGTTACGTTTTTTTTTCATGCAGAGGAGTTGTGCAGAGTGTGTCGTAAAATATTCTGCGTTTGAAGATCTATGTGTGAATAAATTTACAGCAAACAATAATGAAATGAAATTGCTGAAGCACTTCGACCAATATGCCACATAAATATTAAGTAACAAAGAATTTTAATTTTCTTTAAAATAGTTTATTTAAAATTCAAATAAAAAATGTTTTTTTTAAATATTTATATTAAATAATGCGATATGAATAAGATGCTTGGAATTACATCCGCAAAACATTTTTGTTCTGTATCATATATAATTACTTACAACAAGTACTTTTTACTTACAACAAGAGAAACTGTGTTTTTTCCCCAAGAAGGATTAGAAATGATTAAATGATGAAATTTCAAAATTAATGATTTTTTAATATAACTTCGTTTGTCTTAATCCGTTTGTATAGCATAGAGTTAGAATGTGAATTAATCATTTCCTCAACTTTAAGACTATAAAATTATCTGTATTGATGTTTAAGTCAGAGCTATATTTACGTCGCATTTTAAGGCGGTACGTTTGCCATTGGTGACGGACCTTATGATTTTGTGCCCTAGTCCAGTGACGAGGACGGCACTTAGCTGGCACCCTCTCCTAACTTCCACATCACACTAACGGGAGGGCATTTGATCCTCAACATATCTTACGTTCATCATCCACCTCTGCACGGTGGGTCTTCAGTTGTACAAGACACGAATTCATGGCATGCCTGCCATAAATTCTGGAGCCCTAGGCAACCACAACCACTGTATTGATGAAATAATAAGGAAAATATAAATGGACCACAGGATGCGACATGCCAATTGCAATATATAACTTAGGTGAACTACATTTAAATTTTAAAATCATTTATTTTATAAATAGTGTAGGCTATAGGAATTACGTTACAAAAATCATTATATAAAGTTTTCATAATTTTATTATATAATTTATAACTAAAAAATGGATTTTGATTTGAATAAAATATCTGCATAAACTTTTAAAGTTACATCCATTGTGCAAATATATTTGAAAAGCTGTAATAAAGTATATTAAAGCATAGGATTTCGTCCAAATCTCATCATATAAGCCTAAATCTTTGTAAAAGGACTTAAACAACACACCAAATTCACTGTTTTGATTGATTGGCTTCGGGTTTAATGCATTTAACTTAGATCCATGGCTGTATCTAATGCAAGAATTAAATTGATACGTTTTTTGAAACAATATCCTAAACCTCATGAAAATAAGAAAGTAATGTAATAAAAAAATTAAAGCAAATCTAATATTTTTTTGAGACAAATAACCTCACATTTTTATTTTTAAGAATGAAGAGAAGAATGTTATTCTTTTTATCTTGTTGTGAAATTAAGGGAGGAAGAGATTTGTACTGTTGTTGTTTCAAATCTCCTTGGAACAGGAAAGCGTGCTCCCAGCCCATTTCACCTTTCCGTGAACGAATGTCACAGGCCAGATCATGCTCAGAAAACATCTGTCCAAGAAGAAAAGGAGCATGTTTATCTATAACAAAACTGAACTCCTCGCAACCCGCTTTGGGGTTCAATTTTAGCAAAACACTTTCACAGTGGATATCTACTCCATCAAAGGAACACGCCTATTAAATTGCAAGTATGTTGGTCTAACATTTCCGGAGATTTTCGTGACGAGTGATTCGCTTTTCTCCTTTATATATATATATACAAGCTAGAAATTCGCCAGGCACGTGTTTATTTTTATTTTTATTTTTTTATTATTGCATAGAGATACGCTAAGAACGGGTTTTGCAAGAATCGTTTCCCAAAGAGGTGTGAAAAATAATTATACAATATTTGTGCATGGTCTTACAAATGATCCCGGGAAATATGGGTAATGTTTATATGACGACCTGCAAGCGGCCTATGTCAGGGAAAAGATAATTTCGAAGGGGTCTATGAGGTATAAATGGGAGTCTACAACAGTGGATCTCATTAAACCAGATTATGAATTTAATTTTAAAAGAAAACTTAAGCAAGAGGAAACCAAAATCTACCCATTTAATAGATTTATGTACTAAATTTAATGAAGTTCCTTTACTGTTACAAGATGACTTCAAAAATGTTATAATAACAGGACCATTATTTCAGCTTTTTTTTTTATCAGAATTAAGCTAAAGGAGTATAATATAGTGGGCGTCGCGAATTTTCCCAGTTTCTCAATTGGACGGCAGACAATCTGCCAAGAATAAGACGTTTTAACCTACGTTCAACATTTAAATGCCTTTTAATCAGATTTCGTAACTATGTCTGAGAATGCTTTGACTATGGTAATACCACGTTAGGCAACGAACTCATATGGTTAGATTGAAAAAAAGTGTCGAATTACAAGAGGAACTGATCGGAATATGCACTAATGAAGATCTTAAAGTAGAGTTTAAATACGCATGTCAGTCACTTTGTCTTTAAAAAATTCCTGTTAATTATCCCGAATTATGAAATATCGTACGGAAGTTTTTAATTGCTTCTTCTGGTGAAAAGGAGTTTCAGCGCAGTTGCCAATATCCAAATCAATAAAAGAGGGGGGGGGTGAATGGGACTAGGTTAAACCTGACAAGATTGATGTTAAATATTGAAAATTGTTTTTCAAGCACCAGATTCATTCCTCCTGTTAAAAGTACTTGTTCGTTGTATATTTCTTTTTTATACCAATGAAATTTTAATTTTAAAATTAACATGTTTTTTTAAAGTTTTAAACACTATACTTAATTAGAGTTAAAATTTTTAATCTTTTAAAGTAAGTATCTCTATACCAGCCATCACAATTTAATTGATAAATTTGGAAAAATCCAATATTAGATAAACAGGGGTCTACCCCAAACAGAGACCATGGTAAGGGGTCTTTGAGGCAAAAAGTTTGCGAATCTCTGATTTAAATTATTCAAAATACTTAATAAATTTTGACCTAATTACTACTTTTATATGCCTTAATCACCACCCAGCCAGTATGGTGGATTTGACCCTCAGCTTCTAACAGAGTATGCTCGGGTTCAAATCCCGAATAAGGCATGGATGTATGGAAAAGAAGCCGGACTTTCGCTTGTAATGGAGATTCCCGTCTCGAATGGAAAGTTGCGTATCCCTTCTGTTTATGCTGAATCATCGTTTGTACAATAAAAAGTCTATATTCTTCTGCGGGATCGTACTGTATGTTTCTGTTCGTCTTTCATATGTACACCAGCATGAAACACACAACAACAACATATGATTTAGTCCCAATTATTACATTTTGCAATTCACCAGTGTGATGAAAGTATATATCTGTTAGTTACATGTATATCGCATAAGGGTTAGAAGACAGAAATCCAAATCTTGTTTTATTACATGATATACTTGTGTGGTGACCCAGCTCCCTGCAAAAGGAAATATATATTTAAACACAAATTTTACCTACAATATCAAATATTATTATTCGGTATAATATCATATTATATGGAATAATAAGTATAACAAAAAATTCTTTAAAATGTTAATGTATAATTATTTATAATGTTGTTGTGGAATACAAGAATTTGAAAAGAATTTTTACTGCAATACAAATTATTTTATAACTTTCAGCGAAATATGTGGAAGTTACAGTTTCTTTAAATAACTTCTATCTCAATTGTGAATATCAATCGTACTCAGTATACTCGTTAGAATTAGATCTATGTTAGTTTTTTAATCCATTATTTTAAAGCTATACAAAACAAAATTTCACCTTGTACAAATATATATTACGGAATAAAAAATAACCATATTGAGGTAATAACTTGAATAAATTTTCCAGTTTATGCATTTCTTTTCTTTTCATTATTTTGTAGAGATACTCCTAAAACTATAGCTCATTTTCCGTAATATTGCTCTTTACACATATATTAGTTTCTTCCTCTTCATTTAGTATGGAATACCAGACCGTTCCTATTACTACAAGGTGAATGTTAATAAAGAAGTTCTTTCTAACACTTGGAATATTTCTGAATAATATCTCAGTTCATAAAGAGCAATATTTCAAGGGACAAAGAGATCTTTTATGAACTCCCTAACAACTAAAATGAGGACTTCGGAATTTTTGCCTTTTAATTATAACTTATCCTTCGCAATTAAAGCAGTTCCAACTTCTCATGGTCTTCATATTCAAGGACATTATTTCTCTCATGAAGATAAATAGCTCCTACAGTACGAAAACAAGAACCTTTGTACTTGTTAATTTGCTTAATGAGGTTCTAATTCAAATATTGTTATAAAAGCAAAAATAGTTTTGAAACTTTTAACGAAAGTTTTATAAAATTATTTTTAAAGTAGTTAAAATACCCCTAATTGAAACAAAATATTATACTAAAGCCACTGGGCAATTAATCCCAGCTAATTTATTTGTTAATTTGTCAATATATTGTAGGTTACCCTCTAAAAATTCCAGCAAAACCTAAAACTAGTTTATATTTATGTTTATAATTAAGAATTATCCATTGATAGTAAGAAATATAAAGCATTTTTGGTAACAATAATTCATTTCTTTTGAATCATAAACTCATAAAGAGATTAAGAGTATTAAGAGTATCTTAAGAGTGTTACTCGTCAACTCCAAAGTATCAAGAGTATTAAGTTCTTAATCTTTTAGAGGAGAATATTAATACTCTTTTCTAAAAAATTAAAAACTTAATACTCTTAAGCTCTTAAATTTTTAGAAGAGAGTATTAAGCTCTGAATTTTTTTAGAAATCACCCAGAAGTGTCAAGGTTTCATAAAATGTCCAGAGCTGACTAACTATCTGAAAGTATATAGTTTATCTCTTGTTCTCTTCTTTGTTACTCTCTAAAGCAGATGTCTGCTACCAGAAGGTCACGAATAAAAGCCTTCAGTGCCCATTCTGTCGGACTACATTGTCGGAAACATTTTCCATACATCTTGTCTAATCCATCCAGCTCTTGCATTTCAGAACTCAAATGGTCTGCCAACTTAATAGAAGTTGATGAGGCTATATTTATTTTAGCATGTATAAAATTTTAAAAAGGAGAGTTATTCATAATTTTTCAGCAATACATTGTATTAAAAAAACAATTATTTAATTTTGTTTGATGGTTGTGTAAATTAATTCTGAAAGTAATGATATTAGCTGCTCAACTTTTTTTAATAAACTCTTCCTCCTAGGCATATTTCTTCTTCAAGGAACTGAATAAATCAAATAAATACTCAAAAACAAATAAACAAAGAAATATGTATATAAAGCATTAAAAAAAAATTACCCATGAATCGAAGAGTTCCAGGTTACCACAAATTATTTACTTCTTTAAAAAGAGACCATTTACTGCCAAAAATAATATTTGTATTGATTTATTCTCTATATTCCTTAGAAAAACATTTTCCAGACATTTTGAAGAAAATAAAATCTGCGAATACATTTTAGATTCCGTTGCAAAGCAATTTCAATAAAATTGTGTACCTTATATTCACATGTGAAAGAATTTGTTAAATATAAAAAAGGGTTTGTGGATAGAATAGAACACACACACACGTTTCGTCTCTTTATTTTGTCATGTTATTTTCAACACACATCATACAACTCGTAAATACTCTTTGCATTTCGTTTTAAATAACATAGCACGAAATCATGCAGAAAAATATAATGGAAAATATTTCTGTTTATGAACATTTGCTTTTAAATTAAAAGTAAACAAATTTATACCTATAGTTTTCTTATGCTTTATACTTTAAAAAAAAACTATTTATTATGTTAATATAGCTTTAAATTATATACGATTGATACTAACATTATTTAAATTCTAGTTATTTTTTAGTTTAGTTTTTAGCTATTACCTAAACGACTTAACATTCCTCTAAAAGGTTACCCACGCTTGTAGATGCAGAATTCGTATTTACAGTCCATCTAAAAAATGCAATGTTACAAAGTGCACATATAACCTAACGTAATAAAACTACTGTTGGCAAACACACTTTTAACATCTCCCAACAGTACGAAAGCTTATTTTTACCACCTTTCCGTATATATATATATATTGTCAAAAAAATATTTCAACCCCTACTCCAAAAAAAAATCTTGTTGAGTAATGAAATTCGGATAGCGGTCTAGTTAACCAGCTTAATTGATTAAATTTTCAAGATCACAGGTAATTTAGGCTCAAGAAAGTGTATTTCAAATGTGAAATGCTGTCACAGTACTAGCCGCTGTAACCTCCAGAATTTCCAATGCAAGCGTGCATTATTGTGTCATACAGGTGCCGAATGTCACTTGGGGTATGGAGTTCCATGCTTGCTGCACTTGTTGTGTCAATACTGGGAAGACAGTGCTGGATTTGGATAATACTGGAGCGGTCCAATGATATTCCTCACGTGCTCAATTGGAGGCAGATCTGGCGATCTCGCAGGCCAAGGAAGCATGTCAACACTGTATAAAGCATGTTGCGTTACATCAGGGTGTGAGGCAAACATTAAACTGTTGTAAAATTTCCCCTTGGTTGTGTTAATGAAGGGCAGCACTATAGGTTGAAATACTAAACTACGTATAAATTTGCAGTCAGTGCTTAGGATAACCATGAGAGTACTTCTGTGGCATAGGAAATTGCTCCAAGACCATGACTCCAGCTGTAGATCCAGAGTTTTGTTACAAGGGTTCTCCTGACCTCCCTCTGACCAACATACGATATCACTGGCACCTATATAGAACCGCCTTCATCAGAAAATACAACAGATCTCCATCCATTATCCAATTAGCTTTGGCTTTACCCACTTGCGCAGCAAACGACAATGGCTTGGAGTTCGTAGAGTACACGCTACAGGGGCATGCTCTGAGCTGTTCTTGAAGTAACTGATTTCTAACTTTGGGTGTCACTGTGGTACCAACTACAGCTTGAATTTCTGCTGCAGAACAGTACGCGCATCACAGCCGAATACGTGGTATTCCTCTCAGTGGTGACACGTGGCTGCCCGAAACCCATCTCTTTTGAGGCAGTACCATCTATCGACAACTGCCCCCAACAACCATGCTCAGTAGAAACATATCCACCAAGTCTTTTTACAATATCGCAGAAAGTATATCCACCTTCTCGTAGCCGTATCACAAAACCTCATTCAAACTGGGTGAGAAGTTGATAATGGCTTCTTCGACTTCTTAAAGGCATTTTCGGCTAACATGACCTCTATACACCAAATTTCACGGAAAAATAACGCTTACGAAATTTGCAGTACGCGTTTAAAGTATCCCTTATTTGTAAAATCTGGGAGGCGCTAATGGTGTCACACTTAAGTACGAAGCTCAAAATTTGAATGGACGTCATCCTTCTGATGTATAAACACGCCTACCAAATTTCATTTATTTAACACAAGTCGTTCTTGATGCTGGGATTGGTTTCAGTCAATATATATGTAATCGAAATGTTATACTTTTCTTAAAATACATACATTGGCTTGAAAATTTCCTTTAAAAGTATATACGTATATATGCATTGATGAAATAAATTAAGAAATTTTGCATATTTTATCGAATTGCATAAAAAGAACTGAACGGAATGATAAAC
Source organism: Trichonephila clavata (assembly GCA_019973975.1). Lineage (NCBI taxonomy): Eukaryota > Metazoa > Arthropoda > Arachnida > Araneae > Nephilidae > Trichonephila > Trichonephila clavata. The sequence continues at coordinate 27,815 of BMAO01029830.1, read as the reverse complement.
CACTGCTTCTAGATAACAATGGAAATCTTGTACGGCAAATATTTAAACGTACACGTGTACTTAGGTGGAGCCAGCATAAAACAGGCTTTATTAAGCGCGTGTAAGTTAAGACGTATTTGGTTCGCCCACACACATCGGCGAATTTCTTGGTGTTATTTTGAAGCAATCGGTAGAATTCGAATTGTAACATTAAAATGAGTAACCGCCAACGTTTAGATGATGGAATGAGGTGGTGAATTGTCGGGAGGCTGATAGCAGGCCAATTCAAAGTCTATATTTGTAGAGAGTTCAATTTAACGCCCAGCGTTGTTTACTTATGGAAACAGTTCCAGGATACTGGATCCATCGAGAGAAAGCCACGACGGCCAGAAAAGATCGCTTTTCTTCGATTATAGCGAGGCGTAATAGAGAGGCTACAGATTCTCAGCTCTTTCGTTACTTGTATGTAGCCACAGGAACCAATGTATCATGGGTGACTATTTCAAAAAGACTTAATGAGAGAGGGTTGTTTAACAGAAGACCTGCTCTTTGCGTCCCGCTTACGTCTACGAACAGGAAGTCCATTTAGCATGGTGCAGACATATAGAGATTAAAGTATGAATTAATGGGTGTCCTTTCTGTTCACCGATGAGTCCTGTTTCAGTCTTAACACCGATTCTCGCCGTACGTTCATATGGAGAGAACCAAGGACCCTCCAATGCCCACGACACTGTCAAATATGGCGGAGGTGGTTAAATGGTCTGGGAAAGCATCAGGTTGGATAGCCGTACACCTTCTCATGTCTTTGAAAGAGGCTCTGTGACTGGCGTGAGGTATAGAATGAGGTCTTGGAGCCTTTTGCCTTTTCAGGGGTGCATGTGGACCCAAGTTTGTTTTAATGGACGATAGCACGAGACCACATAGAGCTCTTCTAGTCGACGGATTTCTAGAGAGCGAGGATATTCACCGTAGAGGTTGGCCAACAAGGTCTCCAGACCTCAACCCTATAGAGCAAGTCTGGGACGTTCTGGGGGAGGGCAGTTGCAATGCTCAATCCCTCTCCAAGAACCATCCAGGAAATGAAAGCAGAGTTGATGAACGAGTGGAACCAATTGACACAAGAACAGATGAACTGTCTTATTTCAAGTATGACATCACGCTGCGAAGCCTGTATAGCTGTAAGAGGGAGCCAAATCCCTTATTAACCCATTTCTTTTGTTTATTCTGCAACCGCTGTTTCATACTTTCCAACTCCAACGAGTGTTACGCGCGATCATGTGTGTGTATTGCAATTGTTGAATGGTTATTTATTTTGTATTGTATCCATGTATGTACATAAAAAATTTCAATAAATCGTTCCACTAGTTTTAGAGATAACTGATCAAGTCTGCAAGTTCTCTTAATTTTCTTACAAAAGTGTATGTGTGTGCTTATAATCATACGATTTAGAAGTGAAATATTCTAATTTATTCTGTGCAAGATAATCTTACGTTTTCTCTTACGACATTTTCAACTACGAGTGTTAAGTAGTTCTCTTTTTCGTGCCCATTCGTCATTGAATTTGTTTACTTCATTCATTTCCTGTAAAGGGCAATGTTCAAATAATTAAGCATTATTATATATTTATATATGAGTGTATATGATTTTAATGCCCATTAGTCAAATTATTTAAAAATATTTGTGTACAAATTATTTGTGTAGATAACATTTATGTATTATACATGTTTATATATGGTACTTACGTACAATCGCAACAATACCGACACACAGATTTTACATCAAGTGGTGAAAAAAATGTAATTTAGTAACAAATTACTCTTTGAATTTTGGTAAGGGATGGATGATTAATTTTCTGCACTGAAAACGAAAGCATTATATATATTATTACCATTTCCAACGTCCTAACTTTTTCAAACCAAATTTCCTGCAGTAGCTGCTTTGAATTCAAAATATACATCCGAGTTAAACATAGTAAAAGAAAGAGTACCCCATTTCTAATATTAAACCTTCCTTTGAGAACCTTTGAACTTCATGGCATGCCCATGGGAGTCATTGGTAATTATTAAACATGTTCTTAATTTAGAATTGATAAATTAATTCTCAAATATATCGTGCAATACTTAGGCATTTATAAGTATACTAAAGCAATGTAAATGTGTTCTTAATTGTTTATTATGTAAGAATATATTTTGTTTTGTTTCATTTCAGTAAATTTATAATTTTTAAATAATATTTTATATTCTGTTTTTCGATACTCTCGCACCCCTCATGTAGAGAAATCACGCCTCTTTAAGTGGGCATGCCTCACACTTTGAGAATCACTGTGCCAGACTGTTCAAACCAGATTTAGTTATTTTTGAGCAAAGCTCTATTTCGGAAAATAATTTGTTATATTGCCTTTTTATTATAAAACAGTAATATAAAAAAAATTAAGTTAATTCCTACTTTGAATGGATTAAAAAAGTACTACATTATAAAGATTGATAATTTGAATAAGGCATTTATATATATATATATATATATATAGTGAGAGAGTGAACTAAATGTAGGAATTGAAAAAAGAGCATGATTTGTCTGCATTGTTGCAACAATGAACACCCGTTTTGGCTAGTTTTGGATGAAAAACTGGACAACGACACCAAATTTGTCATTGTTTTAACAGTTGCATTGTTTCAACAAAAGAGACGAATCTAAGTTGGCATCGAAAACCAGTAATTAATGAATTAATATTTGAAAAAAACTATTAACATCAAGAGTCATTCACTACAATTTTAAAGAATTTCATTTGAACTTGATTTGATGAATAAACAGTATTTTATTAACGATTGAAAATTTGAACAAGATATATAAATAAATAATTAAATAGGGAGAGGAACTAAAATAGTAGGAATTGAGTTATATGTAATAAATTATATTTTAAAATTGAAAAACTTATATGATATACAAGTATGTGTATTGTCCTCTATGGTGAAGACTAAAATTAAAGTATTGTTTCTATAACACATACGTTTTAAAGTAGCAACATATAATAAGTTACTCATGAGTTTTTTTTTTTGTCTTATATGTATGATTTTTTATTCATTCATTTATTCTGTTGCTGCAATTCAAATGTTTAATACTTCTAAAGTTATTATCTAGAAACTCTACAATGAAACATTTTAACGTATAAAACCTATGTAAATATTTTATTACGTATTCTTCAAGAAATCTTTTGAATGGCAAAATAAATTTCCAGAACGTCTATTAACGTATTACACGTATATTGTACTATACATATGTATATTATTGAGCCTAAAATCAGGTAATTTATTATTCATGCAATCATTGTCGATTCGTTCCTAGAAACATATTTTGAAACACAAATTAATTTGTTTCAGATACAAATATGCATAATTAAGTATTGCTAAATTTATAAAACAGCTTCAAACATTCTTTTTCGTTCCATGTATCAGCAAATGTTCCATGATTATGGTACATGCAGCATTACTTCTAGGTAGAGAACAACAATATTATTGTTTTTCCCTTGAGCAAAGAAAAAAACATCGAATCTATTTCTGAAAAGATAAATTCTATAGAAGAGCAGATATGTTTCTAAAATATAAATTGAGTATGGATTCGTATATCTGCTTTTCCTTCCGTTGATATCAAAATAAAACGCTCCTACATTTCACTATTTTGTTTCATCTCTTGTTTGATTTAATTTATCAGTTGCGCTTGAAGAAAGTAAATAAATTTATATCGGAACGAAAAAACATACGTACTGTGCATAATGTATTTGATTGAGTTGAATAAAACACCAGACAACATAGAATTCCATAATCTAGATATTAAATTAAAGTTTCATGCATATACGTAATGATAACTTCTTAATGATCGCAATGTTACTCTGGAAAGAAATTTGAATTCTGTTTTATATCTTCACAAGAATTTCAGAGCATAGAGAACGGTTAATTCGTAAAAAAATCCCAAAATTATATAATAATGATAAATATATATCAATTTGATTAGACAAAAATATAATAATGATAACAAATTACATATAATTTATATTGAGTTATATTTTACAAACATAATTTTAATTCATATAATGGTGGTAGGGGTCGTGGTAACCTAGAGGTCAAGGTAACGGACTCATGGCCGGCGTGTCAGGAGTTCAAGCCCAGTACCATTGAACACACTCTGTGCAGAAGGAACCGATGCACGTTAAATATGTCGAGACTCAAACGTCTTGCTTTTGGTGTGGTGTGGGAGTTAGGAGTGGGCTGTGACAGCTAAGATGTCGTCTTCGTCCCTTGGTCATGGTTCAAAACTAAGAAGTCCGTCGCCAAAAGCTCTCGTCTAGTAGAATAGTGTGTGATTAAGATTATCTCACTTAATCATATAATGTCGGTTTTTTTCTTTCTGGAAACTATTATTATTCTTTTATAATTTTTCTTCAGGTTTCATGGATAGGGTAGTCTTCATTCATTATCATAAAACTTATTGAAAAATTGTGTTTGTGAATCATGGGCTAATATTTTACAAACTTATATTATAATTTGTAATAAAAGATAGACACAAATAAGAATTCAAACAAATATTGTCTTTAATTTTAGATGCAAATAATTAAAAAATTTTATTGATATTTATATATTTTCAAATTAAACCTAAATTTAAATGTACATCTTAATAAAAAATATTCAATGCTTTCTTAGGTTTTTGGCAGTAAAGAAAGCAAACGGTCCCAAATGTTCTACATTTGATTTTCTGTACTTGATAAAAAGTTTAAATATTGCTTAGAGTCACACACACAAACAAAATATTTCAATCTAATAAACCTTCAAACATCCATTATCAAATTATGTTGTGAAAATACGGCTTAAAATAAAGTGGATTGGCTTAAGAAAATAACAATAATTCTCTCTGTAACTGAAGAATTAAATTGCTTTCCATGGAATCTAATATATTTATAGATTAGATTAAAGATGATTTGTTTTACCTTTCTTTAAAAAAACGTTTTACTTTCGATATTTGCAATCAAGACCTAGAAACTGAAATTCGTTTGAGAAAAAAACGTGTTACAGTTTTTAAAATAATTTTAAAAAATCGGATAATATTTTGTTTAAAAAAAAAATATTCAGTTTATCAAAAATGTTTATAAAGTGCTTTTATAATAATACTTAAATTCAAGGACTAGTACATAGACATTTTGCTCTTTAAATGTTTTAAAAAGTTCTCAACATTTGTATCTGCTTTACTTTGATGGTATTTATTTTTGGTTTTCCTAATCTATTAGCATGATCTATTATCAAGCTATGATTGCAAAAATATTATTTTTATTAGTGTATTGAAGCGCCTGTTTAATAAATATATCGGTTACATTTAAAGTACATCTAGACAATGGGAAATCACATTGAAATGCATGATCGGAAATGCTTTCCTAACTCGGTTGTAACGATACAAAACACAATTAAGATAGGAAACGAATAACAGAGGGAAACATATTTTTTTTCGTAGTAGGGAAAAATTCTAAGAAGTTTTTGGCTGGTTTACGAGATATAGATGACACGTAAATCGAAGAATCAGATGACAGTACATGCACACATGCAGCTTTTGCTACAACGCTTGCTGTTAAATTTTACATTGCATGTCGACAGAGTGGTAGTAGAATGATGTATATCCGCCAGCTTACATACAAGCATTGGTGTACCTTTCCGCGAAAACAACATATTGCTAACAATGGATCGAGTGAAGAGGTCCAGGGCTATGGCCCGATTGATCGTCACATCTTATTTGTTTCGATTCATTCTTAAGGTTGTATGTCAAGTCACTGGTGAATAAAAATCCCGTTACAGTCGAAGAAATGACCTTGTTTCCCTCATCACCACAGCTTCTGGGGAAGTCCAAGGCAAACCAGGTATTTTCGATAACGTTCCATCTTAAAAGTGCGGGAGATGTGACGCCTGTAAAGGAGCCCATGCTCGTAATTTGGAACACCTACCTTAATGACGATCGTTACTTTTTTAATGCTTTTTTATCTTAATTTTTGTTTGTACTAAGGATAATAAACATGTTTTCTCCTCTTATTTGTGTCCTGTTTTTCTTGTGTTTTTGCGTCGCCTCTACCGCGTTTGGGAAAGCGTTTGTGACTATGAATCGCTATTTAATTTTCCCTCATCTAGGTATTTCTCTATCTTTCCTCAAAAGTTTGTAACTGCTGTACTGATACACCCCGTATAAACTTTTATGTAACAGTAAACACACACTATATAACATCATTTACTTTTGGAATCTCATAACCTAAATATCCTTATTCTGTTCATTATTTTTCAAAAACTTTTTTCCATATTTTAAGTAAATGTCTGGTGCAATTGACTATCCAAAATTGGTTATTGCACCATCAAACCCAAGAGTCAGTTACTCTATCAACCATATCATTATTAATACAATATTAGGAGTTTCTCTTATCTCTGATTGATCCAGTTCTGCTCAGATTTGTTTTATTTTTAAATTGTTATCAAGTATGTCATGCCAGATCAATATTTTAATTTTTCACATTAGTCAGTTAAACTATTTGAAATTTGTTAGATATATTTTAATTTTATATCTATTTCTTTTTTGCTAAGAAAAAGCATTTTTTGAAAAAAATTATTTGATTATAAGCTTTAGGAAGAAGCTCTGTGTGACCGAGACAGCTGAAAAGGCATTGTCATGAAACAGCCGTTGGAGTTTTCAAGCCAAGTCCTAGTTCCAATAAAGAACATCTGTGCAGGGGGCAGATGCTCGTTAGTTCTATTGACGTTTAGTCTTCTGGCGCTGTGCAGAAGGTAGGAGAGTTGGTGCCAGCTCAGGTGATGTTTTCGTCACTTGATCATGTTTCAAAATTTCTAGATCCGTTACCAACAGTTCAAATGCAACTTGAAATGTTACGTAAAAAACAGTCAATCAAGCAAAACAAAAACCTGTAGTATTTCTTTTTCTTCTTTTTTCTTTTGAAAAAGACTCTAAGTTATGTTAACATTTTGAAAATATATGTTATTCTCTTAATGGATTATTTTTGAGATGGATCAATGTATTTCAAAATAACTATTAATTGAAGATCATTGAATTGAAAATTGATTCGAAAAGCTGAAATGTAGTAAGTTTCTGCGTGTGTATATAATTCCACACATTCCTTGTATTGGTATTATTAATAAAATCTGAATGAACATTAAATATTTCTTTTACTCGCTTTCGGGAATTAATTAAATGCGTGATTACTTATTAATGCCCCACTTTGATTTAAAACATCTCCTAGTTTTGATCAAGTGACTAGGAATAAACCTGACCTCACAGTCAAATTTCGAAACTTCCTCACCACATCAACTTGAGGACTTTAGATATAAACAAAATATCGTGAATTAAACCCTCTACACCAACAGTTGCCATACCTTTTGACCTCACTGACCTGTAAACGCAATATTTAAATCCTGTGGACTATTAATACGGTTTTTTAACTGTTAAATATATTTATTAAAAAAATTTGTAAACCAAGAACACATTAAAACGTACCTAGTTATAACGTGCCTAAAGTATGACTTAATTCCAGGAGGACATAACTCCATATACGTCATACCATTAACATTATACTAGTTCATCTATTTCAATTTAAGGTGTCATTTTACACTCATGTCCAATTCCAGGAGGACATAACTCCATATACGTCATACCATTAACATTATACTAGTTCATCTATTTCAATTTAAGGTGTCATTTTACACTCATGTCCATAAATTAAGGCTAATGAAGTTCAGGCAAAGACAGAGACAAAAGCAAAACAAATTTGACTTATTTGTAAAATCTATTTATTAAACAAAAGATAAAGAGCAAAAAAGAGGCTATATGTTTGACATAATTAATAAGAATTGCGATTTTTACTACCTGGAGCAAATTTCAAAAAAGAACCTATTTACAAAAAACAGTATAACATGGTTAGTATATGGTTAATACGGAGTATGTCTCCCGGACGATGCAATACAGGCCTTACAACGCCTACGCATGCTGATATCAAATTATCAATCTGATCTTGGGGAATATTACACCACTCATCAAGCAATGCCCTCCAAAGTTCCGGTAGACAGGTGGGAGGGGGTTGACGGCCTGCAATTCATCGGCCAAGCATATACCACACATGCTCTATTGCATTCAAGTCCGGTGAGTATACTGGCCAATCCATACTGGTGATATCCTCCGATTGAAGGCATTCGTCTACAATGTTTGCACGGTGAGGACGGGTGTTGTCATCCATAAACAGAAATTCAGACCCATGGCTGCCCCGAAACAAACGTACATGTTGTTCCAGAATGACATCCCGATAGATGTGGCCTGTCATCGTTACACTCTGAACATGCAGGTCAGTTCTGGAACCAAGAATAATTCCTCCCCAAACGAGCCATCCTGCACCACGTAACGGTGTCGTTCAGTGGTGTTCTCTTGGTGGTAACGGGTACCTGGCGCTCTCCATATGAAAGTCCGGCGAGAATCAGACTGCAAACTAAACCTGGACTCGTCGGAAAACATCACACAAGACCACTGTTGCGGTGTCCACAATGCATGCTCTCTACTTCAGGTTAATCGCAGGCGACAGTGAGTTGCGGTAAGGGGAACACATCTGACAGGCCTACGAGCATATAGACCAATGTGCCCTAAGCGTCTGTACACGGTCCGCCTTGAAACTGTCTTACCGGTAGCTGAAGAGAGCTGACGAGATAGGTCTGATAATGTGCTCCGTCTGTTTCTTTTGGCAGTAATTGCCAAATACCGGTCCTCATTCGGCGTTGTAACTCGGGACGACCTGTGCAACATCTACTCACATTACCATCATCTTGGAATCTTTGCCAAAGCCTGGAGATGACACTCTGGGCGATTCCAAGTTCTCGGATATTTCCAGCTGGGTACGTCCACATTCCAGTCGTCGATAATTCTACCACGTAAAAAATCATCCAAATGCTTCCTTTGTGCCATAACTATGCGGTTATTGCACTGAAAGGCTTTTAAAACGCTTGTGAACAACTTTACTTCTTTGCCACCACTTCCTTATATACCCCTCTCTTACACTCTCGTCATTGTGACGTACTATCCGTTCCATCTGGTGGTTTCCTGTAATTTGCGTATTCTTCTTCAAGATGTGTGTGATAATTCTACAGGTGAAATTCTTATTTTAGATTTCAATTTTTGTGTGATTCTGAATTATCCTTAATTTATGGACATGAGTGTACATTGACAAAGAAATTTTTAATTTATTTACTTTTACCGTATCCACAAATTAATAATAAATTTGGCTGATCTTCAAATTACTAACACACACACACACACACACTTAGTCTTTATCTACAGGATAGTAGTAAAAATGTTATTTGAAAGCCCTTGATATAATTTCAGATACATTTTGTATGTACTCATGAGTTTCTAGACTTCTCAAGTTTTTACCGTATATTCACGGAATTAATTTGTATAATCGTAAATAAGAAACAATTTTTTGCATTGTAGATATCCATTAAAAATCAATTGTCTCATGAGGATTAATTGTGTAGTCTCTATTGCATTTATGAGCAAAGGGTATTTTTTAAATTAGTTAAATCGAAATTTAAACCGAATCATTTTCTCTTCTGTCTTTTGAGTATGAGTTTCATTGAAACAATACTTAGAAAAAGTATGTAATCTCGGAAAAGTTGTCATTTGGTCAAGAGAAACAAGCATTGGCAAGCTGGTATTACGAAGCATTTTGAAAAATTTATTCTAAGTCACATTTTTCTTTAGTAATATGTAATTTTAATTTTAATATACAAAATATCGTTTTGTACATTATCCCATGCAAAACTTGTGCAAATAATGAGGATAATTATTTGCAATGTGTTTCGAAACTTTATTAATATTCCTCTCGGTTGTTCTATTATCATCACTTATTTTCTAATGAAACATTACACGTTTTCATATACCACTCTGACGTGAACAGATCTCATATGTTAAGAAAACTATTATTTTTAATGTACACAGAAACATCAGAATTCCTTTTAAAATGTTAGTGAGCCAAGCAATCAAAATATATACATAACAATCATTTCTCATAGACGTAATACTCAAGACACGCTATTGAAATTTGTATATTAGAACGCATTTTTCTTCAGTACTATATAATTTAAATTTTCATTTGCAAAACAATTTGTACATTTGTGGGGGAGGGGTCCTAACTGGGACCCCTCTCCGTCTGTCCTGCGCGTCTCTAGGTTTTGGGGGGAAATGAAACATCACCAACAAACGCCATAATAACAAACAGATTTATTCAAGTTCTGAACAAACACTTAAACAATCACAAGTTTAACTATAAGAAGAAACCTAGGAGTGATCTCTAAAACGTCGATTAATCCTAATACTCAATTCTAAGTAAACCCGACTACCAGAAATGGATAAGGAGAACAATCACTAATGACCTCAGGCCGTTTCTAAATCTACTATCTTATAGCTTCAATCTAATAATTTAATCTCAGAAATTACACCTTTTAAACGCGCGCTAAGTTTGTGAAGTAAATTCTCCAGTGTTCAACTTACTTGACAGCTTCAAGGCTCCTTCTCCCTTCTTACATCTACAAGATCTAGACTTTATATAATCGTACTAATTAACATATTTCTATCTTGTGATTTTCTTGAAAGGCTGTGAATTAGTATAAATGCTAGCCCCAAAGTTTCCCCAAGAGGATTAGTTAGAATATCTCGCGAATAGCCCCGTCACAAATTGTCTCATACAAATTTATTTACTAAGTATCAAATTGAAATTACATATTTGCATGTGTGTCTGAAATGTATTTTATATTAATTGAATCATGTATTAATTAATTATAATAATTGCAAACACAAAAGAGTTTTACTTTAAACATTTTTAAAAATTATGCTAAGTTAAATATTTAGCCAAATAATTCAAATACAGACTTAAAATAATGCATCTTAATACTTCTTTCGTAGAGTAACATTTTCAGCTTCTGGAAATCATACAATTTACACAAAGCGTTTAAAGGAATTCGGTGATGAATCTAAATATCATTTAAAAATACAGATATGTTATTTTGAATTTTTGAGCAAAGTTCAAGAAAAAATATAATGTTTACTTAAAAAAAACTTACACAAACTCAACTGAAATATTATTTGATATTTCTGCATGCCTAAGATAAAAAGATACTGTTGTTATATTCAAATATTTTCAGACAGTAATGAGTGGTTTTATAATGTACTAGCTGGTACACCCATTCTTCGTTCAGGTCAATTGAAAAATCAAACAATACAGATTGAAGAATAAAGAAACTTTTTTAATGTTATTTTTACCTGAATTGCAAATTTAAAAAAAGGCATGAAAAATGCGTTTTGCATATCTCAGCTGAAAAAAGCCCATGTTTGTTAAATTTTATGTCTGAAGGTGTCTAATAGCTGAAAAAAGAATTTTTTTAAAAATTTATAACGCCCCATAATTGTCTTGTGCGCCGATTTTTGAAATCACCTTTCTAAGCTAATCTCTGCATAGAAAGGGGGGGGGGATAAGAACTGTTTGCAAAATTTGTAACACATTGTTACAAATTTTGGGAAATATGAAAGCTTAAAATAGTGTGAAGAATTTCTATCTGGATACGTTATACGTTAATATTACTTTCAGCAGTATTTATTTTATGTTAAAATCGTAATATTCGCATGCAACTCCGTTCCTTACATTATAATGATAATTCACTGAAAACATATCGAAATGTCGGCGATAGAGCCAAGTTGGCATTATTTTTGGCGGCCATTTGACAACTTGGCAACTGATTGAACGGTGCAGAAGTTAATAAGCTGTAGCGCCACCTGAAAGGGGAGCCACAAACAAAGAGGATAGCACAAAACCTTCTCCACAAAAAATTCATATACATGCCACTTTTCATAGTTAAATGGTGTTGGAGTGAAGCAATATTTCATTTATACAACCATCCATTTTTAATTATATATATGTTATATATATATTTCTAGACCATACTTCTTTTGTTATTTCTAATAATGGGATATAACACTTAAAATTTGAGTTTGCTTTCCACAAATATTCCTCATTTATTTCTTTGAGTTTTAAAACATTGGCAAGTCAACAAATAGGTTTATCTCACGATGGAAAACTGCTTGTTCCCTTTTACTTAAATAATGAAAAATTTAGAAAAAAATAAGAGAAATAAGAGGGTTATATTTACCTCATCTGTTATTTCACAGAAAATCAATACACTTTATTTGCATTACGATCGAACAAAAGGAAAGCAAACAGATCGAGACAGAAAATTACGTGGTATTCTATACTATATTCTACATTCATTACTGTAAAGATAGATGTTTGCGTAAGTGATAAAGTTTTCACAATTAAAGTTAAAAATAAAGTATTTCAGTTATTTTGTCCATTATTTTTCAGGTTAGAATAATAAGTAACTTTTTTATTCTGCTCATAGGAAGAATTTGAAAGCTCGGGTAAATTCTATTTTTTTGTTATTAGAGTATGTTTTTGTTCTCTTATTTGCTAAATACTCAATCAGACAAAATTCATTTACCAAACTAAAAAAAAAAAATTCGAACTCTTCTATTTTACAAAAAAAAGTAAGAGATTGAAATAAAGTCATTTAGTATTTGAAAATGGTGTGTTTTTGTGATGTAATTTTTCTTTTCTTACGACAAATTTTTCTTTATTTAAATGTAAAAATGGAAGAAGTTAGAGAGATTAACAGCCAATTTTTTTGGTAAATCTTTTCAAATAATTTTCAAGTTTTTTGTTGGCTTAAAAGAATATTTAAAGAAAAGTTGGTTAACTATCATTTAAGAACTATTCTATTTCAACACATTCATACTAATCTATAAATTTAATCTAAGTAATTATATTAAATCTAAAATTGTATGGAAAGACAATCACGAAAAAAATATTTCTGCACTGCCTCCTGTTGAGTGAAATATTTCAAATACGTTAATCTCTTTTCAAATAATATAACGTTGTATGTTTAATACATATTTAAAAATAAATAATAGGGTTTGTACGAGTTTCTTCAATTTAAGCATCATATTGAGATGTCACAGAGAAATGGCCCCTGATCACATATATTTACTAATTTGCATAACAATTTGTGTGAATATGGGGTGCGCTGATAAGTGTTGTGTACGCAATTTCTGTGCATTCCGAATTGGATCTGGTTGCAAGAATCATCTAACTGCTGCGAATATTGAACAAAATCCTAGTATATTTGAGTGAGTCCACCAATCATGACCCAATGGTGTAACGCAAGCATCGCTAACATTGGTGAAAATTTTAAACCTTTTTTGTGACATTTCACATATCATCTACCACAGTGCATGCAACGTATGTGACCAATAAATACTTCACATGATCTTAGAATTGTGTCTCTTCATTTTCTTGTACCTGTCATACTACTTTCCCATGAAGTTTCGGACCCAATTTCCTACTTTCCTATGGTTGTTATACAAATTTTAATGAATATGAGGTCCTCTACTTCCCTTTAATGTTTCTCCCGATAATCTTGGTACACCCTGCAAAATATTATACCTTTCATATGTATACAGGGTGATCTCAAATTCATGGTACAAACTTTAAGGATAGATACAGTACATTGTAACAATAATTTATTGTATAGAAATGTATGGACTCAAGTGGTGCAGTGAGGTGCAAACAGGGTAAATAAAAGAAAAGAGAAATCGAGTTATCGGTAGGCTGCGGCTCCGGTAAGGGGCAGCAGATGTCCAGCCACCTTTCACCATGATGCATCTCAGTATAGGAAAATGCTATTCGCAATTGTGCTGACGTCTACGATGGGAAACTTTACATATGCCGAAAAAGTGGACATGCATTACTTGTACGGCTGTACCAATGCTAACGGCAGAGGAGCTCAGCCACCCCAAATACCTTAAGATTGTAAAAAAGTTTGCCACTTCCAAAAAAAGAGGAAGATATTTGACCGTCATATAGTAGGATATTGGCAAGATCATTATAAATAAATAAACAGTTTTTCCAGAATTAAAGATTTCGGAAACCTCGGGTGACTCTGTGCCCCGCAGAGCCATCTCCGGTTTAAAATTTATAATCACTTCAAATCCAATACGGTAGAACATAAACTATGTAGAAGTCGCTGATAGCTGTTTTGTATAGATGAATGAAGGAGAAAAAAAGAGTATGTCACCTTTCTCTCTTATTATTATTAAGATTTAAAATGCCCCCGCCCCCACACAGACGATTTCATTATTTCAATATACTAGAATATCAGTCCCACAGCTCACACTATTCCTTTTTAGTTTAGTTCGGTAACCCACTCGTTTTTCATAATAATAATAGTTTGCTCAGTTTCCATTGCATTTTTCAAATATTGTATGGTTCATTCCGTCATTATACTTTTAAATGCTATATGTTTTACGTCATAATTGTATTTTTACTTTATATGGTTAATCAAATGAACATCCATTTCTCGCGTCCCTTCGGTCACCGGGGTGTGAGGGTTTGAGGAACAAATAGACATGATACTTGAATTGTTAGTTTTTTCAACTTATAACTTAACAAAAATGCACTTCAATAACTAAAACCAAGTAACAATAAGAATTACATTATATAACAAACAAACAAAAAAAAAAGAAAAACGAGCCTTACAGTAGTCGCATATGATGTGTAACATCTGACATGTTATCGTGGTAAATACGCAATAGTGATTTTAATCCTGAAAAAATGCATCGGGTATGATTGGAAATAATTTTCTATCGAATAAATATATCTTTAATGAAAATTTTATTTAATTAACACAAGGAGTAATGCAATTTTTTATCAAAAATATTTATCCTTGTTCAATTTGGGGAAGAGCGGAGACAATAGATTTATGAAAACTAAAATATGACACATATACTTGTGATTTCAAAGTATTTTAAAAATCGTTGAAAAACAGCGTCAATAACAGTACCACTGTTAGTTGTCGAAACATTTCGATTTGTGTTCATGTCGAGCTTGAGTTCATCTTTCAGAAAAGCTATGAGTGGCTCAGCTTCTGGCAAACTGAAGTTAACGTTAAAATCACCATTCAAAATCATGGGAAGCGAGTGAGTTTTTTTAAAAAAAAGAGCAGAACCACCTTCTGTATACGGTAAAAGTACAAAATGCAGGAAATCTTTAAATTTTTTTTAACTGTTTGATTCGGAGAAATGTATGCGACTACCGAAATGACTGTTTGTCCATTTTCAAATAAGCATTTTGCCTCACATATGTCCCCAATATATTGACTAACAATACCCAGCCCACTTGTTTGACGATCAATAATGTCCATTTATTACTTACTCGTATTTTTTTAAAGAATTATGATCTTTGTCATACGCTTAACAGTAAATATAGTTATAAATATAGTTTACACATATAAATATAGCTTCAGATTTCATAAACAACGAGTCCTAACACTTTGACAATTGAGCGTAAGAATCGCAAGTTTATTCTGGATGAAGTCTAATATAATAAGACTTGCTGGTATGTGAGAAGTGAATTTAGATTCAAGTAAACGAAACCGAGTTTTTGAATTCCAATCTTTTCAATTGCTAAATTTAACAATATAAAACAAAAAGCTGGCGGCTTGATTGCTACTAAAGTTGGACCCCGATACGAGGGTAGCGAAAAGACACCATCAAGCGCATGTTTAAAAATTAGAAATATTAAGGAAAATCAAAAATACCCGTTTATTTAATTAGTTAGTTTTTTTTAATCGAGAAATCTCTTTTTTAATCGCAATTAAAAATTTTATATTGACAGCGACAGGAATTACCTCAAAGTATGAAAAGGATTCGCACTAATTCCATATTACTTACTTGTATTTTTTTAAGAATGATGAACTTTGTCAGACGCTTAACAAGAAATATAATTATTAATATACAGTTTACACATATATAAATATATCCTCAGATTTTACACACAACGAGCCCTGAGACTTTGACAATTGATTGTAAGAATTGCAAGCTTATCCTGAATGAAGTCTAACAAGACTTGCTGGTATGAGCGAAGTGGATTTAAAGTCATGAAAACGAAATCGAGTTTTTGAATTCGAATCTTTTGAAATGCTACATTTAACAATATAAAAAAGCTGCCTGTTTGATGGTTACTAGAGTTGAACCTCAAAGCGAGGCTAGCGAAGAGACACCACCAAGCGCGCTGATTGGTCAAATCAAATAGCGCTCTCTTCGCCGGCTTGATGGCTAGTAGAGTTGGACCCCGAACGAGGGTAGCGAAGAGACATCACGAAGCTCGCTTATTGCTCAAATCAAACAGCGCCGCTTATCAGACTTCCTGTTACGCATTTCCGTCCCTTTTCACGAAATCACTCCAACAAATATCCAGCAACCGAGAGTAAAGATGTTACACATCAAAAACGATGCAACAAGAACGAGTTATCCGATAGAGACAAAAATTGGTGGGTAGAAAGGTTATGTACTGAATAAAAAATTATTAAAATTTGAGAAAAATTTTATGATTTATTTCAGAGATACATAGTTTAAAGTAACAAGCTCAATAAGGTGATGACCCGCTTCTAGCCTGGATGCAAGCACAAAACGTTGCATACAGTGATAAAGCACCCAGATGGTCTCCTGCGGTATTTCTTGTAAATTTGCTCCAATAGTTGGGGCAGGTTAACAACATACCCTGGTAGATGCAGTCGCCTCCTCATCCCATTCCAGACATGTTCGATTGCAGAGAGATATGGCGATCTTACTGGCCATGAAAGTGTTTGATATGCTTAAAAACAGTTCATAACAACACATTCCGTATTTGGTCTGGCATTATTTTGCTGAAATAAGGCTAGGGTACTGCAAAGGGAACAATAGCAAAACAGTTCTCAGAATGTCGATGACATAGTGCTGTGTTGTGTGTCTCTAATGACAACCAAAGGGGTCCAACTGTCAAATGAAATAACACCCCCATAACTTCTGATTCAAAGCCTATGTAGCGTGTATTAGTGAAAGCAGGATCGGCACGCTGATCTGTGCGTCTCCAGACACGTCTTCGATGATCGTCAGGACACAGTTGGAAGTGGGATTCGTCGCTAAACACTATACGTCCCCAGTCAGCACGATGACAACCTGATCGAGTCAAGAACCACTGTAATCTGGCTCGACAGAATGCAAGCGTAATTTTGCAGGTGGTGTAGTGGTCGTTATGAGCGTAAGGTTTGCTGTATCAGGCATCTGTAAATGGTCTGGGAGAACACTCGTGTGCGGGTAACACTTATAATGGTTAATAACGATGAATCAGGCGTTGTGACAGCTGATATGAAAATCAATCGGTCCTCCCGATCTAGTCCCCCAGGTCGATCTTTACCATCTGATCTGACATTGTGTGTGCCCTTTGATTTTTGCAAGCATCTTCTAAGGGCCGCATTGCTTCGACCCATATGAGTAGCGATTCTCCGATTTGCCTCTTTCAATCCAATGATATCACCTCTTTAAAACTTTAACAGTTGCTCGTAATGAGCTCGAATCCTTCGGGGAAGCATTTTTTCAGTCGTAGAAAGGCATCCAAAACCGTAATGCAACAGAAATGTTGGCCATCAGATTGAGAATCGCTTCTTATAGACACTTGCTGAGTGCCTAGTTCCGATGCACTGTAACTCCCGCTATTCCTTCATTGTACATTAAATTTTAATCATTTCCATGTTCGGTCCAAATGTCTTTACATACCAAATTTCATCATAATCGTCAACTCCTTCTTGGTGCGTCGTTTTTTTTGTTTTGTTATGTAGTGTATTAATCCAAAGTTATCAAATATATGGAAGAACGTATCTGGCTTAATCTCTTTTACGATCCGGCTTTTAATCTCTTAACTCGTTCAGCCGTAAAGTGGACATCTCTTTCTCTGTTCCGTAAATCCTTCCTTTAAATGTAATCTCACTAAATGGGACCCCCAATTGCTTACACTAGAAGTTTTCATTTACGATCAATTCGTAACCATTACCTCACCTATTCAAAGACCGGTACATAAATAGTAGTTGCATTTGCATAAAACCAAGTCCTCTATACGAAAGTGGTTTTTAAATTAATTTTTCAGATAAAAGGGTTGTTTTCCCCTAGAGGATTAGTAGAAAGCCGTATAGATCCCGTTATAAACTTTTTAAGGGTTTTATTTTAATTTGGAATCTTTTATTTTGTAATTTTTGTATGCCCTATTCCAGTTTATCAGGAAATACAAAGCGTGAATTTTAATCGGTGTAAATGAATGTACTACATTCAATTCTGGGAATTCAAAATGAATTTCCCCACTATTAAAAAATTAATAAAATTTTTTGATTGGGTTTATCTTGTGATCGTACTCCAGGTAGATACCCAGAAAGTGTGTGGCGGATCTATTCGCGTCCTTCCTATAATATAATCCTCTTGAGAAATCTTTGGTCTATCAATTCGACTTTATTCGCAACCAACCCTCTGAAGAAACAAACTTAATTATTCAGATTAGGTCGGATATAT
The DNA here is from genome assembly GCA_019973975.1 of Trichonephila clavata. Taxonomy (NCBI): domain Eukaryota; kingdom Metazoa; phylum Arthropoda; class Arachnida; order Araneae; family Nephilidae; genus Trichonephila; species Trichonephila clavata. Next base: position 9,338 of record BMAO01029830.1, on the reverse strand, counting down.
ATAGTCTAGGTTTTCAAGCTAAAGATTGAGAGATAGAGAATGTAAGAAGGATAGATTGCTACCGACCAGGTATTATTCTATTGTACAGCGTGTTTAAGAGATTGAATAGTCGAAAGAATTAAAGTGACGATTGCTCACTATAGTTAAATTATAGCTCGGACATTTAAGGCAGTGAATTTGATCCTGATATAAAAAGGTCGATATATATATATATATATATAAAATATATATATATATATATATATATATATTTAAAGTCTTCTCATAATTCGCGCATCTCGTTATTTACTCTCATATTGCTCAGATTAGGGACATCTCTTCTCGTTTGAGTTATTAGAATTGTATTGGTAATTTGTGTGTTCAATAAATAGATTGACAAGTGATATGAAGAGTCATCGTTCCCTTCCTTCCAAAACTCTAGCGGAACTGAGAGAATATCTCAGCTCTTAAAAGTTCATTGAAACTTTTATTTGCTTTAAGTATTTTTGAACCCGCTAACTCTTCAGGACATCGCAATAATAGTTTTCAAAGCCCGAACATATCTTATTATCTGTAATACGTGACACGTGTGTGTGTGTGTCTGAACAGTTCTTCGGTAATGCTACTATATATTGTATATACTATAAGAAGTACTGTTGTAGACATTTTACTTTGACCTATACAGCCTTGTTATATTTTGACATATTATTTAACTAAGTTATAGTTATAGCACTTTGGGGTATAAGATTAATTATTATTTATATCACAAGGATAAATAGATGTATCATATGATTAATAGATCTCAAGGATTTAACTAATAAATCTATCTGTGTCCTTGTCCTTTCTGATACGGCCTTTTATCGGCCGCAGGCAGATGTTTGAGTGATTAATGGCAATATATATATATATATGAATAATGGACTTAACTGCTAAGAATATTAATCTTATATAATAATTGCATATATTTCGTGCATTTTTATTTCTTTATTATAACTGAAATCTTGAAATCTCTAATAAATTTTCTAATTCATTTAAAAACTAAAGCTTAAACTTTAAAATCCGACTTAATTTGAAGTTTTGAAATGGAAAAAAAAGTTATTATGAATGCGAAGTATTCACATATTTGAAGACAATTTCCTTAGAGGTTTCAAGGCAATTTGCAAGCAAAAGTTTTTAAGCTTATTTTTAATTCTAGCTTTTTTTTAAAAAATAACTTTGCTGTCATTCTGTTCTTTATCATGTATTTAAAGTAGCATGTATTGTCTAACTTTTTCTTCTGAACTTTAAATAAGTACAATAAGTTTCTTAATATTTACAAAAACACATATAAGAAGATTTGGAAAATAAGGGATATCTAAGCCTCATTTAGTTGTTTTAAATGTAAATGATTATTTTGCTTTATCTTGTAACAATGATTTTTATGTTTTTTTCTGTCTTCACTTTTATTCCTTAAATGCATTCTAAGAAAATAACTTTTCAAAATTTTTGATTGGAAGCTCTAGTCTGTATCTAATTAACTGTTAAAAATTATTTTTTGAAAAAGAAATGCATTTATGGATAGCTTTTATTTGCGTTCGAGATAAATTACATGACACAGATAAGCTTCATCAAAAGATAGAAAAATGATTATTTTTTTATAATTGGTTTATGTATTAACAAAAAGAATGTAGTATTATAAATGCTAAAAAAGACACTTTTTTGAAGAAAATAGTACGAAACTATTTTTAGCTATATATATATATATACTATCCTGTTCTTCGAATTATATAATTAGGACAAACATGTTTTTCTTGTTTGAGGTGGTATGTGATTACTTATGATGTCACAAACCACCTCAAATAGCGTTGTATCTGCTTTACTCAGATTGTGAGTAGATATCAATTTCAGTTATTATATATTTTATATATATATATATATATATACAAGGGGTGTATCAAATGAAAAGGTACGAAACGACACGGTGGGTACAAATATAGACTTTATTCAAAATATACACCATAGGCCTGAGCACAACGATCCCACTGATGAACAAGCCGCAGGATTCCTTGTTCCCAGAATTCCTGTGGCTGTGACGAGACCCAGTCCTTCACAGTGTCCTTGAGTACGTCGTCCGAGTTGAAGCGCTTTCCTTTCAGGTGTTTCTTCAGTGGACCAACACATGGAAATCGCAGGGTGACATGTCCGGACTGTAGAACGGATGGTCCAACGTCTCCCATTGGAACTTGTCCAGTTCCATTTGTGTGACTCTGGAGACGTGTGGACGCGCGTTATCATGGAGCAGAACCACACCTCCGTGAGCAGCCCCGGTCTTTTGTTCTTGATGGACCTGCGTAGGCGTCGGAGTGTCTCACAGTACACATCGGAGTTAATGCTTTTTCTGTGCTCGAGTAATTCTGTGCTCGCATCATTTGGACGCCGCTTTTTATAAGAGCCTTTGCTCTCTCCTGCGCATGCGGGCACCCGCGCATGATCCGATCCCAGTCAGAGTCTCCAATGGCATCCCGAGATGTCTCGCTACATTCTCCCTTGGCGGAATATGCAAATATTTAACTGTTTCATTTTTATGTCGTTTCGTACCTTTTCATTTGATCACCCCTTGTATATATATATATATATATAAATATATATATATATATATATATGCATGCCTATAAATGTGTGTTTTTCTTCCCTAAAAGCATCATAAACTTCCAAAATTTTCAATTACCGAGCTGTTCATAAAAAAAATAACTCTTATTTTGGAAAAAGTAAATTCTTCTGTCTCTCATACATGTTAATTGCAGATTTTTAAAAATAGCAACAGTGTACGATGAACATTGTGATTTTAATTCCCAACACTAATTTTTAAATATTTAAAAATAATTTCTTTTAGCTTTAAGAGAATTTTTAAAGAAATATATTAATTTTTCTCAAATAATTTTTCCCCTTCTGATGGCGTAAAATAATAAATAGGAAGTAAGAACAAATATCTTCTAATATATTCCTTTCTAATATATATTAACTAATATATATTATATAAAATTTAATTTTTTAAAAAACTTTCAGACATATAACTTTTCCCCCCATGTTATTAACAATTAAATTTATAGAAAAGGTTCTTTCTTAATTACAGTTTTAAAGAATATTTAATATAATTTAATAATTAATTATGTCTAGTAAAAGTAAAGAACTTTCAAAATAATCTAAAATATTGTGTGAAATTCTGAAGGCAACGATATATATAATAAAATTGATCAGAACCGCAAAAATTACGTATCTTGAGTTAAATTAGTTGGCATCTCGTTTTCAAAGGAAATTAAAGAAGCTATTAAGAAACAGAAGCTTTTTTTTTTATTCCAAATAATTCTTTCAAAAACTGAAAAAATCTTTTCTGAGATACCAATTAAATATTTAGAAAAAACGGTACATATGTACGGATACATATGTATGTGTGTATTTGTTTTCTTTGTTCTTGCTGAGTGTTATCAAACTTTGTAAAATATGCTTTTTTCTTTGAATTAGTTCAAAACAACCTTATTTTTAGCTGTTCCATTGTCATCAAAACAAATGTAAGATACTGTAGAATTCCATCTTAATACCTTACTAAAAAGTTTTTAAAACCATTACTACTCGTCTAAAAATATATGGATTGCTCAAACTCGATGCAGATGTAGATGGATTGGAGTAAAAGGACAGAAACATGGTTAAATCTGCCGAGGTTCAAACTCCTGACTTTGGCTAAGTTCGGAAGTTTGAAAAGTCGAATGCCAACTAATATACCATTCTCGTCACTTGATCGCAGTTCAAAATTGAGAAGTCCGTCGCCTACAACCCTAGTATTAGTTCGAAAAGAGGCGTTAAGAAAATTAAAATCCATTGACAATAAATAATACTTACTTAATTTAAAAATCTGCAACATTTTAGAATCAACAGAAATGAGCTTTTGAAAAGCATTTTTCTTCATATCAGGATAATCTAAAATTCACTTTAAATCCTCATGTAACTTTATGAACTATATCAATTAGTTATGTGAATTCACAGTCCGTATGTTCCCCCTCCTTTTGTAGCCCATGTTTTAGTAGTTAAAATTTAAAATTAATATTTGTTTTGTAAAATATGTGTTAAAATAAATGTTTTGGCATATATATACATAGTATATATATATTTCTACTCCACTTCAAAAAATAATATTTTCATTGAGCAATGATTATTTAGTTTGTTTAGCAAAAAGTTCATTTTTCACTCAATTCCAAAATATTTGCTATGTCATTCGATAAATTCATGTTCCTTCAAAATATATTTTTGATTTCCTTTTATTCATACATTGTTTTTTTAAAGTCTTTGCAAACGGGCTGTTGTTTTACTTCCATTTAATTCGTTCTGTCTCTAAATCCTTGTCTCCTAAAGTTTTTTTTTTTAACAAAGTAACAAAAACTGTGTAAAAAATATAATTATTTTCCTAATACAATAACCTTCCTTCGTTTCTGCGCAAACGTTGAAAATTGTTCTCATGTTTGCCAAAGAGTAATTTTTTTTTCATGCAACAAATGAAAAGATTTTCAGTAACTTTGTCAGTCTGTTTTTTGAGTTACAGTAATCTAATATTTGCTTTAGGCATTCCAAAAATGAAAATGGATTTGATAGAACGAGTAAATATTATTTCCTATTTTACGAACATTTCCTGTTTGATTCGGATCTGGGATTTCAATACGTATATTTCGCTTATGCAAATAGGAAATTTACCATATGAGATTGAAAAAATTTCATGTATTGTAGTCTGCAAATACATTAAATATTGTTCAAAGTACCTTTAACAGAAAATAGTTTAGTTACAACTCAAACTATATGTATTTTTTTTTTATTTTGTGTAACAAAAGCTTTTAAAAATGTCACATGAGTCATAATTTCCAAATTGATTCTTTGACATAATTAACGCCACACTTCAAAACAGCACGAATGCTACAGGTTGATTCATAATTAGAGTAACGGAATTTAGAAGCATGTAACTATTTATGGTAAATTTTAATCACTTTATTACCAGTTTTATTTTAAAAATTTGTAATTGTTTAAATTACAAATTTAACTATTTTTATTAGTGGGAGTAAAATATTTCTCAGAAATTAGGTTATCAAGCACAAAACGCGATTATAAAGCTTTTGAAGAATGTTGGTTCAAATTCTGTTGTAAATAAAGCATTTAAAAATCAGGAAAGACATTTTTCTAATAGATTACTATAGGAACTACGAAAAGAAATAAAATTTGTCTGGCATTCAAAAGCACCAGGGGAAAAGTGTGGACGAAAGAAAGACCCTGTTTAAGAAGAAAAAATGAGCCAAAAAGACTTATCGCTGTATAAAATCATTTGCATCAAATAACTTTAGTAACGAAATGATAGCTATCGCGATCGACAATTTGTCGTCAGATAAAGAAAATTGCTTATAAAAAGTGAATATTCCAGTCTGCCATCAAATGTTTGCAAAGATCGTAGAAAAAGAAAGAAAAGGTTTTTGCCTCCTGTATTTAATGCAACGCATAAATATTTTTTGATGGAACACTTTTTTATCTGTCATTCACAACTGGCAAAACTACGAAAAATGTATTTCACATGAGAACTGTTGCAAAGACGCAGTTTTTTTCCACAGGCAAATTGGCCGTCAGGTGCTATGGTATGGATTAGAATGTCCTCTCAAGGCTTAACAAAATCTCTTTTTGTTAAACCAAAGTCTAAAATTGATGCTAAATATTATCATAATTAAGTTTTGAAGCACATAATAAAAAAAGTAAACGTCTTGACCAACAAGGGAACTTTGTTTTTCACCAAGATTCTGCACCAAGCCATTCTGCAAAATCAACTTAAAATGGCTGAAAGATCAAAAAATAAAATTTTTACCTCGTGGGTAATACATACCATTAACCTCTGACTATTATCCTTGTAATTATTTATTTATGAGATACTTAAAAAACGATTAAATGAACATGAAGAAAACTTCAAGAGTTTCAAAAACATTTAAAGAGAATGTTGGGAAAATACCCCCCAAAATGGTCGATAGACAAGTTAGAGAAGAGAAAATAGTTCATTGAAACAAACTCTCATTAATGTATTACGTTTCCTGGGCAAAAGGTCGGCAATTAAAACTTCTAATAACATAAAAAAGTTGGTTGGTTGGTGTTTTGTCATGAACACACACACACAATAATTGAATAAGACTAAAGGTTCTGTAGACGTCATCGGCAGTTTGGATGCAGTTATCTTTGTTTAACTCTTCACCAGAGAGTGGGTTGTTGCTAATGTCCTGAAATTTTTCCAGAATTTCAGGGCAGGAGAAAAGATGTTCTGGGTTCAGTTCCGTGTCGTGACAGTGTTTGCAGAAATGCTTTCTTGCCCCGTTTTTCTGAATGTACATGTCCCTAAAGTGTCCTGTTCTAAACCTTTTTATTATACTCGTTAGGCATCTATTAATATTAATTTCAGGAACTTGATGTTTCAGCTTGATTTTTCTATCGAAACGTCTTGATTTCGCTACTGAGATTATGTCGGTTAGGGTGACGAGCGTTGCAGTGTTGGCGTTACTGTTCAGTTGTCTTGATTCCGTAGCCAGGATATCAGCCGATTCCTTTTCATCAATTTTAACATGCGCTGGGATCCATTGTATGATGCTCTGTTTTTTCAAACTGAGAAGTTGACGAAGCGTATAATATACAGGGGATACTATAAAGGGTTAAACCTTAAAGGGCACGTTTCCTGGTTGCGGACAGGGGAACGCCTCCACAGCTTTAACCTTTGGGAGGTAGAGGAGAAATAAAATACCCTCCGTGGACCAACTGGCAGAAAATCAACCTCTCCTGAGGCTTTAGCAACCCCTTTCTTGATGGATAGTAAAAAGTTAGATTCTGGATGGAAATATCGCGAGATAGCCAGTTACAGAAAAATGATATTGAACTCAAATTAAATGAGGAATCTGAAAGTTTAACTTTTTATTCGGAAATTCCATTTTGTAAACAGCGATTTAGTTTAATAATGTAATATATTTTTCATTATTACACGCAACACTCTCTTTAATATCCAATATTTATTTTTATAAAATTAAATCCCTTTTTAATCAAAATGAAAGCGCTATTTATCTTTCTTTACGTTAGACAAGATTTAAATGCATTGACTTTCTCCACTTTCAATATCCACATTTTTAAATCCCGCAATCAATTAGGATAACTTATTGCGCTTTCACCCTTTTTAAATGGGAGATTTTTTTCCCTTCACTTTTCTTGGTGCGAATACCATTCAACAGGCGAAGCGGAGTTTGATAAATGGTCCAAAATACCCGTCCTCAGTTTTCCTGGTCGAGATATTCATCACCAAAGCTTAATCTCGGAGTACATATTTCACTCGTTGTATGATCAATCGAGAGCCTATCGTGAATTCTCTTGAATAGAATTATAGATATCTGAACTGTTTCAAGAGAGTTTTAAAAACCATTGACAACATCAAGAATCCTTTAATAAAAAATAGTTTCCTTCATATTCTGGAATTATTTTAATGAAAGAGTTATGCGAAGAATTTTGCAGTCTTGATAAATATACGATGAAACAAGCATCGTAATATACGTAAACTATTTACTTGAGAATATTCTCAAAGGTGAATTAGAAATATTTTAAAAGAGAAACTGCTTATACGTATGCAGTGAAATATTCTATGCAAACAGTGTTCGAATGAGCATATTTGTCTTTCAAAACATTTTAACAGAAAGCAGTTTTAAATATTTTAACGCAAATTTAGCACTGAATGCATTCATAACATTTAATAACAAAAACAAGTTTTAAATCAATTGAAAAAAAATCATAGCAGAAATATTTCTTTAAACATTCATACCAAATGGATTTTAACATATTTTTGTAAAATATTCAGAATATTAGAATCATGTAATGCCATTTATTTTGTTTTATTCAGAACTTATGTTTTAATTGGAAATATGACATCCTATTCATCAGAAAAATAAGAAATCGTGTTTATATATTGGAGTCAGAATAAGAAAAAAAGTTTCCATTTTTTTTTAATGATCAACACATATCTGTTGAACTAATACAGAATTTTATTATACGTCTATTATGTGTTTCTTTCTTTTTTGAGGTATCTGTTATATTACAGATATTGAATTGTAAAAATAATTTGAAGAGGAGAAAAGTTTCTCTTTAATTTTAAATTATATTCATAAGTATACTTTTTCATTTGAATAATGTATTCAAGTATATTTGGATGTGTAATATTTATTCCATTCAAAATACATTTTAAAGGATTTGAAAATATCATTTAAGGAATAAGTTGAATCTAAATAAAAACTTCAATTGCAATTTATCATTTTCAGCGTTGTGTGCCACATGAATAAAAGTATTTCTGTTTCTATTAAACAAAAACCAGTTTAAAAAATGCAAAAGAATTTTAGTTTCGTTACAGAAAAAAATTCCTTTCAAATTTAGTTTGAATATAAAAATTTAGTTAAATATGCTAAATTAATATTATACGAATAATTATATTAAATACCAAGACAGATTATTATTACCACGTGGAAACTGTACATCAACAGGTCATATTTTATACCGCTAAGAACGCGTTTTGAAGTAATAATAGAATAAAAATAACCGCCCCTTCAAAAGCAACATCTAATTTGTTTCTAAACCTAGTAGGTATTTTTCTCAGTACAGAAATAATATAGAAAGCTTGATTTTATATTCTCTTTTACTGGTATATGATGTTATTTAAGTGATGCATATAAAGTTAAACGCTAATGCAATAAATTATCAAGACAGGCAAAAAAACCTGAACATAATTCAGACTTAAATCTACATAAATATTGATAGCGTATAAAATTTTGCATGAATCAAAATAACTTAAAATGTCAATTTAGTTTTAGGAATGCACTAAATGCCTTTGATGTATCAATGCATATATATATATATAGCCTTATAAACTTGAAGTCTAGTTCAGTAAAGAAAATAAGGATTCATATACCAGGAACTTTTTCTAAAAAATCTTTTGCACTACATCCCATGAAAGTTTTTTTTATTTCACAAAATGATCATCATCAGTATGAGAATTAATACCTTCTGTGCAGAAACTCATAAATTAGTGGCCAGATTTCTAATTGGAGTAAAAATCGCTTAAACTGAATGATCAATTTAAACTTTTTTGCACTATTTAAGAATTAAATGCAGTTTCTTCGCATTTATTGATATGCACTTAACTATACACAAGCAAACAAAACTGCTTTTCATCCTTGTAACTACTGAATTCAGTTAGAAATTCAATAAAGGAATGCTGTGTATATGACGGAATGCAAAGAAACCTTTTAAATCGCTCAGTTAAGCAACTTAGTATCTACAATGGA
>BMAO01029829.1:0-28492 GCA_019973975.1 Trichonephila clavata | reverse complement strand
TTTTTTTAAAAAAGTTGTCACAAGTAGTCAAATACCTTAATTTGTTCTGAAATTACACAAACCTTACAAATTAATTCCAAAATCCAAATTTATATTTTTATACCGTGTCTTTTAACATTGCAAAAGAGTTCCATTCTAACAAGATGTAAGGCGTATTTAGAATTTTTAACACCATTTTCATTTTTAAACGGCTTACAAATATTATTGCAATTTACATTACATACAAAAAGTTATCTTAACAGCTGGCAAAAGTGCAACACCATGAAAGAAGCATGTACAGCGTGTGAGATTTCGCTATTGGTTATAATAAATGTTGTTGCTGTTGTTTATCTTCATGTTTAGCCAAGCTAGACCAAGTTCATGATTTCACTCACTCTCAAAAAGTTTAACACCGTTAGAGGGTCTTCATAAAGATCTTGTTTTGTATGCCCCAGGCAGTCAAGAATGTGTTCGGGAGATGCCTGGCAGGCTGAACACATAACACAAGTCGGAAGAACTTCGTTTCCATCCTTTAAAGTCAAAATTCTGAGGTGGTCACTCCGGAAACGAGTTAGAATAGTTTGTTCCCGCCTTCTGCATTGAGGGGGAAAGAGAACCCACAGGGCGCTTAGCCTCAAACCAGTGATAAGCAGGAGGAATAGTTGAATGCTTGTTGTTGATGTAGGTGGACTGCAGTCTTGAATTGGTGATGGGGTTGAGTTCCTAGTGGGTTGAGCTGCGCCATCTTTTGCTAGGATGTCAGCAATTTCATTGGGTTATACAAATTATTAGCATTACTTATAGTGCCTGTAGAGCCTCCAATAAGCAATATGTAAAGGGAGATCAGAAATCTGTTTTGAGGTACTGGAATTGCTTTTCAATTAGGTTTTTATGCGTGAGTATAGTTTCAGTATACATTGTAGAAGAATACAAGCGTCATTCGAGCATGCTTCTGAGTTCGATCAAGGAAGAATTGTTGCCTATAGAGAATGTGGATTATACTTTCGAAAATCAGGTAACGAGTCGGATGTAACCACGCAATAGTGAAGCGTATCTATAACATTAATTTATAAGGCAAAGATCTATTGTCAGCACCAATTACACAAATATCGTCGTACCGAGATGACAGGAATATTGTGCACATAGCAATGACGGATCACTATGCTACACACACACAACACACACATCAAGAATAACATTACAACAAATACAGTAAGTAGCACAACAATCGGTAGCTCAACAATCAAGAATGATATTACTACAAATACAGTAAGTAGCACAACAATCGGTAGCTCAACAATCAAGAATATTACTACAACAAGTACAGTAAGTAGCACAACAATGGGTAGCTTAACAATCAAGAATGGGTATTACAACAAATACAGTCTGCAATACAATAATCAAGAATAATATTACAACAATTGCAGTTTATAACACTACAATTGATGTGTTCACATACCCTTCGACATTGGTTGAAGCACATTAAAATGTTCACATGACATTCATTGCTGCTATTACCTTTGTCTGAGAATCACAGGTTTTTGCACTTGCAACTGTGTATTAATCGGTGGACATGAACAATCGAATAAAAATACATTTTTTTTACAAACGACTGATTCAGCTTGCAACACAACGATGGTTGGATTAGAGTCTGGAAACACCGGGATGAGTGTTCGCTTAACTGTTGCCTTATGTATAGCTATATGCTTCACGCACCCGGTATTATTGTGGGAATACTCCATCTCCCACAAATCGAAAAGAGCAAAAGATAGAAATCTTTTTTAGCTCAGTTTAAAGCGTGTACAGCGGGGTTAAGATTGATGGTTTAAATCAAACACTCAAGCCAAAAGCCAATATGATGACTTAGAAAAGGAACGCTAGATGGCAGTCTAGCCTAGCCTTACTGGTTGTGAACTGTATGGAGAGTCTTAGAGATTCCCAATCAACTACAACTCTAGTTATCTAAGCAATTACGCGCACGCATCAAAGACTATCAATGACATCAATGAAAAAACGTTCCAAATGAGCACTAGATACAATAGTCGATTGAAATATTAGTTATAAAAGCAATATTTCCTAGATATTGCTCAGGAAGCCAATCAACAGCAAAAGTTTCTTTCTTGAAAGGAAGGTATGCAGTAGTCCCTTTTCCCGTAAGTCACAACTAGCAAAGGACTACAGTAAAAATGCTTAATCACTCACCTGAAGGGAAGGCTGCTGTAATGGTTTGGAGGAGTACTTGGATCCCTTCCCGTATTCCCTTAGTAAATATTTCCGGTAGAATGACCAGCGCTAGCGCCATAGTCAGCCTATTGTCCTACCTGCGGTCACATAGCAACAGGCCAATGCTGTACCAATCGCGGCATGCAATGTTTCAACACTTCTTCGTGCATCAGATAGTATTGCTCCCTTGGCCTCCCTGTTCTCTAAATTTGTCACCTTTCGAACAGTTCTGGTTGGTATTGGAGAACTACTTACCCGTCATCCATCACCATATCAAATGCAGCCCTGTTTGAAAGCTGCTTGGACTTATAACACGAAGACATTCTAAGTCTCTTTTATTCAATGCAGAAGCAACTATTGCCAATTCTGGTGATAAAACTCAATACCGATTTCTTTGTCTTCCTCACCTTGCAGACGGCTTTAGCCAGAATTATTTTATCTTTGTTTTGTGTGCTATCTCTAAAAAATTTGGCTTTGTATCTGTTGGCCGTATCGACGTTCCATTTTGGATGGTTAGAAGTATATATATATATGTGTCATTACTGTACCAAAAATGTGAAAAATAATTCATTTGTCTTCTATTTAAGTATTATTGTCTTACCAATGTAGTTATATATTTTTTGTGGTCGTTAGTCGAGAAGATACACTAGTTTATAAGTGAAAATGAAACCTATTGTATAACATTTTTCTATTTCTTCGTAAGTTTTATTCATTTTATTGCTTGACTGAATTGGATAAGCTTGACGAAAGAATTACATGTGATCTATCCTCTATATGTTTCAAAATCTTTATTATCAAATGTCAATAATTCTTCTAATAACAGAAAAAATGAGTGGTTAACTGGCTTTTTCTTCGAATCTCAATAAAAGATAAAGTTTTAGTTTTAATGGAAGCCACAAAACCAAGAAATGTTGAAAACATGACAAGTGTTAAAAATCTGTTTCCGATAAAATGTTGTCCAACCAGTGAAATAAGTTATAGTTTTTATGGTGCTGTATATTATATATTTATCATAATGCTTCTTTTCATATCATCTTACAAATAATCTCCGAAATGTCAATAAATATTTTCTCGGTAAACATTTCCCAAATAAATAATAGAAATCATTGCTTATTTATCACGTCGTCTCTTTCATCTCAGCTTCATAAGATCGACTGCATCCCTGTTGATTTATAAAATTGCAGTCGTTTTAATCAACGTATTTTATGGATTCAAGCCATTTAAAAAAAGTATACTTCCAAGGTGTAAAGGTTTTTTTTCAAATGTTTAAAGATATTAAATGTTTTGACATAAAATTTACATTATGGCTTATGAAAAACATATTCTAGAAAGTGTAGGAAAGCTTTATTTTAGATTATTGATCGAGACGGAAAGTCTGTCTCTTGTTTCTAGTACTCTAAAATACGGCGTATAACACGCAGCTATCTATACCTTCAAGATGCAATTTTTAATTTTTAGGTATATTCACTGCATATAACGCGCACCCCCTTTTTTACAAAGAAAACTACTATATGCGTGTCAGCAATAGTAGGTTTATTATGATTTGAAGTCATTTATTCGAGGTATTATTATAATCTTTAGAAAAAATTAGTTTTCTTCTTGAACTACAATGCTGTAAGTTCATAAGGAATGCCATTTCTTTTGAATAAATAGTATTTTGATGTATGCAGAAGTTTTAATTTTTTTTTCTATACTCATCTTTTTTCTATTTTTAAAGCTCGCTTTTTCATACCCGGCGTATAACGCGCACTCGTAAATTTCTATCTTACTTTTGTGTTAAAAGTGCGCATTATACGCCGGATTTTACGGTAATTACATTCAACACTACTGTAAGGAAGAGCTCGAAGTATGCAATTTCAATTTTACATCAATTATAAAGCACCCAAATATTCAAGAAAAGGAACTGAAGTGAACAGTTTGAGCTGTTGTCCATTTTCTGGAACTTCGAATTATAACGGCATTCGTGAGCAATTATTTTTTATTCTGTCAGCAACAGTGATGTATGAATGTATTGTACAAAAGTTTCTTATTCTTATAATCACTCAAATGATCAAAAAGATTTCCAGATAAAAGATTATATCTGGAAAATATACAAAAATTAAATACGCAGTAAGTTTAGCCCCAACATCTCTCGATTACACATTACAATTCTTTTCTCCGACTGAACTAGAATAAATTTAGATCAGTTATAAAATATGCCAACTGAAGCAGCATAATTTTAACAACAGACGATTAAAAATATCTGCAAATATATATAAATAAAGTCATCATACATAAATTAAAGTTATATGAATTATTGAATTAAAGCAGACGATATTAATATGGAAGAGAGAATTTTCTACTATATCTATACAAATATTACATAACTTAAACAAAACAGTCAATTAAAAATTAATTCAAAATAAAGATAATTAAAGTAAATAGAACTAAATATTTTACAATATGAAGCACTAGAAGGAAATGTAAATAACGCTGCTTAATTAATTTTTAAATAATTCATCAGAACAAAGAAGTATTGTTTAAATTCTTACATTCTGCTATTTTTAAATTAAAATATTCCGAGACAAAACATTTATCAAAAAAAGTCTTAAGATCAGTTTTTTTCCAAATCGCAGTTACGGAGGCAATTAATATAAAATAGAAAAATATTTTATTCAAGCAAATATAATGTGCTACACTAACAAAATATTTTTAAGAAAGTAAAAAATGATAAATCTGATGCAACAAAATATATGAAACAAAGAAAATTTTATTATAAAATTAATGTTCTTCTGTGTATATAAATATATTGGAATTTTGTACAAACAAAACAACACTTTTAAGTAGGTTTACTGACTTTGCATTTAATTTTGGGAAATTAATTGAAGATCTTATCACATGCTTATGTATGTACAGTGGACCTCAAAAGTGTTCGTACACTTGCAATTTCAGATAAAATTTAATGTTTTCGACTAATAAAAATTAATATATTAGAATTGTAATTTTTTTATGATATCTGCAACATTCTTAATGGAATGACATAGTCATTTTTTTTTAAAAAAATAGTATAACTACTATTTTTAAAATATAATAATCAAAAAGCTACTGAAAAATTACGCCACAAAAGTCTTCGTACACTTAACAAAATTCTCAATATAAATTTAAATATTGTTTCTTTCTTAATTTAATACTTAGTAGGATAATTTTTTAGTGTCCACAACAACTTTTAAACGTCTTGGTATAGGTTTAATCAGTTTTTTTGTAGTTTCTGCATCAATTTTCCTCCATGCTTCTGTGATTACTGTTTTTACTTCTTACTATGTGTTTATATGTCGTTTTTTATTCTTTAAAATCAAATTCTCCCCAAATATGTTCTACTGGGCTAAATAAACTGATTGAGAAGACGATTTCAGAATTTTGGGACAGTTATAGAGACACCAGTGGCGTACATTGAGAACAGCGCGCTTGGTGTCATTATCCTGTTAAAAAATGAAGTTGTTTTCAATATCCAAATTTTGGCGGATAATTTAAAATTTCTCTTTAAGATATTTAAATGGAGCTCATGATTCACAATGCCTCTAAAAAATACCAAATTACCTAATTTTGAGGCCGATTTACACCCCTATGCAAGAATACATCACCTCCATGCTTCAGCATGGAGGTGGAGGGGTTCTTGTTTCATATAAATTCATGGGATTAAATTCCTCATTTTTTCATTCACAATCTATTATATGGCCATCAGAACCAAACATGTTTAATTTTCTGTCATCCCAATGAATTTGCTGTCAATTTTGAATTTTAATGAAACTTAATCCCAAGAATCCAGTTGGATCAATGAACTATGGAGATGGAAGTGTTCCTGCGTGAGAGTGTAAATCGGCCTCAAAGTTAGATAATTTGGTACTCTTTGATGCTATTGTGAATCATGATCTCAATTTAAATATTTTAAGGAGAAATTCTAAATTATCCACCCAAAATTTGGATATTGAAGACGATTTCATTTTTAACAGGATAATGACGCCAAGCGCACTGCTCTCACTTTACGCTGTTGGTGTCTCTATAGCTACCCCAAAATTCTGAAAACATCTCCTCCATCAGTTTATTTAGCCCAGTAGAACATATTTGGGGAGAATTTGATTTTAAAAATTCGAAAACATGACATATAAGCACATAATGAGAAGTAAAAACATTAATCACAGAAGCATGGGGAAAATCAATGCAGAAATTACAAAAAACTGATTAAATCTATACCAAGACGTTTAAAAGTTGTTGTGGACACTAAAATATATCCTACTTTAAATTAAGAATGAAATACAATATTTAAAGCTTTGTTGAGATTTTTGTTAAGTGTACGAAGATTTTTGTAGAGTAATTTTTCAGTATCTTTTTGATTATTAATTTTTAAAAATAATATTTATACTATTTTTAAAAAATTGACTATGTCATTTCATTAAGAACAAGTTGCAGATATCATAAAAAAATTACAATTCCAATATATTAATTTTTAGTAGTCGAAAACATTAATTTTATCGGAAATTGCAAGTGTACGAACACTTTTGTGGTCCACTGTATATAATGGACCATTCTAAGAACTTCAACATTTAGGGTAACGTAACCTCCAGTTTTCTATAGGTTAATTGCAATCAGGTTTTCGTCTATAATATTTTCATCGTCCTTGGATTACTTGAATTGAGTTCTAGTTAGTTAATACTTGGTTATTTCCAAAATTGTGAAGATTTAAATTATCTTTTATAATACAACTGGTTTGTGCTCCACAAATGTTTTTCCACATGTATGTTATACCTTGAAGTTAAGTATTCATAATTTCATAATTTTAAAAGAGGTTCAAAAATTATTTACATGCTTTCTTAATGTTTTAAAATTGTATCTTCATTTCTTTCAAAAAATTATTAATTAAAATTTACTGCTCAAAATTTAAGAGTTATTCCTTGAAAGCTATACATTTCTACATGTTTATAGTGAAATATTAATTCCCATATTAGTTACTAAAATTATGCTATTTCTTCATAATTTTTAAAATATAAACACTTAATAAAACAATTATAAATTTTTTTTGAATGTTTTCAAAGAAAAATTGTTTAAGAATAACTTTTTATCTGTTCCTTCTTTTAAATTATTTTAGTGGAATTTAAGAATGCCCGAATTGATGTGGGATGTGTATCTTGCAACAATTATTTATTGTAAGTACCTTTCGAAGCATATTTCTTGGATGTTGTTGCTGTTTCTTATGCCACCTGATCGACAGTAACATCAGATCAAGGCTTATGAAGTTCATCGTGGCAAGGGACTAGTTGCACACCTGTCGTTAGACTCAACTTTGAGTACCCTGCAAGTGACAGTAAGATTATGAGGGAGAACACCCCAGGGGTGGTCAGGGTCCTCCCACCTCTCTTCCCCTTCCACCAACCTCACGAGAGGACTTGCAGCTCGATGGCTATTTAGAGAACTTCCAAGCCAAAAAGGCACTCTCCATTTACAAACATCTATGCCTTCTCTGGGATTCGAACCCAGACCCTACGACACAGCAGTCAGCTTCACTAACCACTATGCCGGATAGGAGGCATATTTCTTGGATAAATCAATCTTTTGAAGTGACTGACTAAGTTAGGAATCATGATTTTGCAAAAGCGTATAAATGAATAATTTTTTTGATATTTAATATCAGTTAAATTAGAATATACCTATAAAACTCTCTTGAGAATATTATTACATTAAAAATTTAATTAAATGCAATTTTTTGGCAAGAAATGAAGAAAGAATGTCATATTTTCAAAACACATTCTCTTTTCATAAAAAAAAGTTTCTATAATGATAATACTTTGTCTATATAGATATATGTATCTAAGACTTCTATACAGAGCCTGAACTAGGATTTTTGCAATACATAATTTATAGAAATAGATTTACTCACTTTTCGAAGTATCAGAAAGAATAAGAGTTTTAACAAAAAACACCTTTTAATATTTTAAGAAGACTTAGTAGCCCCAAAATGACCAAACTATCATTTTTTATTTTTATTCTTAGCATTATTATCTTTCTATTGATATATCACGTGCATGTCGGAAAGTTAGAAGTTGGATAAAACTTCATTTGAAAAATGTAAATTAACAAATTTGCCAATTCGACCACATCCCCTTTACTTAAGCAAGATATACCTTAAAATGAGTTTTACTCGAAGTGTGTTCTTTTGCAATTGCTCAAACGGGGACAACGATTACTCAAAAAGTTTTGAAAATAATTAAATGAAGTTTTTTGCGTATGTTCTGTATAATAGTAGAAGTGTTTTAATATTTAGATTTATCAATCATTGTTTTATTACAAAATTTACAGTTCCTTAATATAAGCACTGTTTTTTTAAGCAATTTCATATAATAACTACGATAAAGTGCTCTAGTTTTTGTAAAAATTGAAATATCTCTTATCCCGAATATCATTTTAAAAAAATTAATAACATAACAACACATCAGAATTGCAAAATTGAAATTTGTTTATAAACTTTTGGTACAGAATGGTCCCCGTTTATGTTATTTTTTGTATAAATTTTTACCAATTTTTTCCCTTTTTATTAATGATAATCTCTTTTTCTCGTCTTAATTTTAGCATATTTTTCTTAAAATGTGCTAAACAAATCCAAAAATAACAACAACAAAAAAATCTTTATATCTCCATTTTTTAAAAAAAAAATGTCGTCG
Organism: Trichonephila clavata; assembly: GCA_019973975.1. Classification (NCBI taxonomy): domain Eukaryota; kingdom Metazoa; phylum Arthropoda; class Arachnida; order Araneae; family Nephilidae; genus Trichonephila; species Trichonephila clavata. The sequence goes on along the minus strand of BMAO01029829.1, from coordinate 19,598 downwards.
TAAGTAGTCGGATAACTTAATTTATGGTAAATTTTTACACTACTCCCGATTCCCATCTTATACAATGACCAAATATTATCCTGGAATATGGATAGTATATAAAACTATTCCTCTACGTATCGCACTGCACTGACGAACACTGCCAAAATACTAGTCGGGGTTTATTCACCGAATTCGGGTTCCTAAACAGTGGTTTATTCCAATTCGGACCTCATTCAGTCGAAGAATTAATTCCCTGCTGCCAGCAGCTGGGATTTAATGGAAAGGTCCATTAAAAATGATGGGGGTGAGAAGAGTAACAAACAGGAAACAAGCAACCGGACGATACGGGGAAAAGCAATTATTATACAAATTTCCTGTTGGCAGTTCTACAATGACTTTTTCCATATTTGGTCGACTCTGTCACGTCTCCTTTTTAATTTCCTCCCTAAAGCGTGTCTCCTGTCTCTAACAGATACTATGGGGGTGGTGAAAGGTGGGTTGAGAACCATCTCTGATAGATGGGGTTCTGGTGTATGAGCTCAGATATGCATTACGGAAGCCCGTGTAGATTGTTTATTCATGAAAGCGAAAGGTTAGAGAGAAGAAATGTATTCTATGGAATTTTTAGATAAAAGAAAGAGAGCAAAATTTCATGCTGCCGTCATATACTATTTGACCAGATTACTTTTTTATTAACCTTTGTGTACCAGACTGGTTTTCTAGTATGCCCAGAAATCCCAGATTTCTAAGATATAACCTTGACGTTACGACGTGCATTTCATTTTTAACACGCTTTTATAAGCTTCACTTGTATGTAACGGAATCTTTGAACTCGATTTTCACCCACTTGAAAAGGTCATATTTATTGGAAATTTTGTACACTTGTAAAGGACCGATCACAAAACAATAATTTAATAATTTTGTTCCATTGCGATCAGGATCATCAGGATTAACGATTTCCCATTTCCAGATTTGGCGACTAATTCCAGATCAAATTTCCAGATTTGGCGACTACCAAAATAGTTGAGAATTGATTCAGAGGTCACCGGATTAAATTAATTCTCACTAACTCTTAGATACAAAACGTGTTCTTTTATGTCTAATACTGATTCATGTTTTAGAAAGAATATTGAGCTCTTTTTAGTGAAAAATATCATTGACTTAACACCTTCCGCATTAAATATTCCTGACTTCCTTCAGTTGGCTGATCCTACATTTTGCAAACCGGGCCGTATCGACGCATTGATAGGATGCCAATGGATATTCCACATTCTAAAAATTACGCATTTAAGAGTAACTGATCAATGAATAAATGATGGTTTAAAAAGCTAAAAAAAAAAAAAAACGCTTTTATAGTGGATCGAACTAAAAAAAATAATAAATAAATTAGTTTTAAAAAAAAACTAAAAAACACGCTTTTATAGTTACCGAGCTAAAAGGCAAAAAAATAATTCTTAATAAAGAATAAAATGATTAACGAGAAAACTAATGTCATTGTGATAAAAACGTGGGGTGTTTTGTACTACATTTTTACACTAACTCTGCATTTCGGAATAGAACTAGTAAGAAATTATAACAATTGATATCGAGCACCCCACGCTTTGACCACAATGACATTAATTTTCTCGTTAATCATTTTATTCTCCTATTAAGAACTATTTTTTACTTTTTAGATCACTATAAAAACTTGTTTTTTAGTTTTTTTTAAAACTATAGTTTATTTTTTTTTATCAGCGATTAAGGTACGCGTTCGTTCGTGTTTCGTTTCCTTTCTAAAGTTTGTGCAACTATTTTCGTTGTTAATTTCTTTACCTTTTCTTACCAATATAGCCTCGTTGTTGTATTTCAACGAAAGTTATACTGAATAAGAATATTTGCCAGAAACCGATGAATACGATAATGACTATGATACGGATATACTATTTGTATTGAAGAAATGGAACAAAAATGACGCGTGTGGAAAAGCTTTTTGCTCCAAGGAACATTACGTGCAATTTCACAAAGATTTGTAATTTTAAGTATAATTTTCATATTTTTCACATTTTTTTAACCCAGATATTTTGTAACTTAACTTTTATAATTTTATACAATCCGGATGAAAGAAAATCTACCTTATAACGTTTTACCCTCATAACCTACCTTATAATGTACATTATAAAATGCGCCGCCAAACCTATTCTTTTGATTTTATCAATCGTTGCGAACAAAACACAGTAAAAAATAAATTATCGAATAAACAATAAGTATTAATTAATAAAATAAATTACTGATAGCAAATCTTTAAGTTTTCCGTTCTACATACATATGATTAATTAATTAATCGAAAACAAACCAGGGATAATGAGAGGTCACGATTTTCCTCACTTGAATGCGTTATTGATGGAACACGATTACTTTGAATAATATATTCACAGAAGAACCGTTATATTTTGAGGAGTCGCTGTTAATTTGTAAAACAGCTCAAAAGCTGTTCCCAAAATAGTTTACTAGTACAATGTCCGTGACAAAACTATAGTTAGTAACAGTCGACTAGTACAAAAGCGTCTCATCTTAAGTGACCTCTCTTCCCAAGTGTAATTGTATTTGTACCTTAGCAATAGGAGGAATGGTTGAACTAAATGATCCGCGATTAATTCGTGCAGCTGGTTTAAATCTAATAGACATAGCTATTGAAATTATGATCCGTATATTTTTAACTCTTACGAGTCTTTGGTTTTATATCTATTTAACTTTTATACATGTGGTTTCTTCGATTTTTTAAAATCTTAGTCATAATGTTTTGTTTTAAATAATTGTTATGCTTTATATACAAATTGCTATTTTTTATGTTGTGTTTGAGTTACATTGATGATTTTTTTTACATTGATCTCCGAGGTTTCAGTGTCATTTAAAAAACTAACTAATCACATCGGATTTGAAATTTCCATTTTACAGATATTGCTTTACTGATAAAAAACAGATCTTTAACCCCAGCACACTAGAACGTTCAGAAAAGTGTTTTTCAACATTTTTATCCCACGGTGCACTTGTAACAAAAACTATATTTCCTCAAAATATTTAAATTATTAAAAGTAAAAAGGTTCCTATAAAATGCGTTATATGCGCACGCATGCACACACTCATGTACACACACACTTACGCTAACACATGCACTTACATACGTACGCTCACACATGCACACAAACACGTACGCTCACACATGCTCGCGTACGCTCACACATGCACACAAACACGTACGCTCACACATGCTCGCGTACGCTCACACATGCACACGTACGCTCACACATGCACACGTACGCTCACACATGCACACGTACGCTCACACATGCACACGTACGCTCACACATGCACACGTACGCCACACATACACGTACGCTCACACAGCACACGTACGCACACACATACACGCACACACATACACGCACGCACACGCCACGACCGCACATACATGCCCCCATACACGCACGCACGTACGTTTACACACACACGCATGCACACGTGCACACACACCCGCGCGCACGCACGCACGCACACACCACATGTGTGTTTGTGAGTTTAAAATTTTTTGCATGCTGTTAATATGAGTTCGGTTTGATTGTTTCGTTTACGTCACCTTACTCCTACACTACACCAACATCAAAGCTCTGAATATATGTAGATTTCGCGTGCATCAGCCCTTTTACTCGATGATTCTTTAGTGGCTTCAACCAAGGATTAGTTAAAAGCAAACCAAGCCACAAGTTTAACTCCATGATCACTTGACCAAACCGCCTTTTTAATTTGGAAGCAATTTGCTTTACCTTTATATCTCTATAAAAGGTTCATAACTGCGAAGTCCGTCACCGATAGCTCTCATATAGCTTGAAAATCAGATTAATAACGAATAAACCAATCCACATGATCAATTATGGCATAAATAACGAGAGACTGTGCAGCGATAGGAGTTTATCTTTTTGTAAGCCTGTGATTTATAAAAGTCTAATATATATATACCTCATGAAATTTCTGTTTAAAATTAGATGTCAGTTTGTAAATCTATACCTTCCATTTGAAATTCTTTTGGCAGTGTATCTACATAAACTGCAAATAAAGTTGCAAAAATATTTTTTAAAAAGTAATAAAAGCATGTGTTTATTTTCTTCAGAAATCTTGAAACCTATTTTCGGATTATTGCATCAAATTTCAAAGTAGGTTTGTTTATTTCCATCCCATTTTTAGGGTTATGTCCGACCAACACGCTGAAATGCAAAAAAGAAAAAGAACTGAATTTTTTGGGTTCGACATAATTTTAATTTAATTTGGAATTCGTTTATACAGTTTGAAGAATTGTATAAATAAGTTGTTGTTTTTTATCTTGAAAACTCATGTTTAAATCATTTAAATGAGCGGTCAAATGTACCAAAAAGCTAAATTTGTAATCCAGTTGGTATAATTAAGTCCTGGTACACATTCTTCTCTTAATATCATAAACGATTTTATTTCATTAAGTGCCTCATAAAACCCTTTTAACATTTAGCCTCGACTAATCAATCTCTTTTCTGGAAAATGTATGATATCGCCCTACTCACCATCTAAGCATTTTAGAAATTTTTGGAATTGGCGATCATTCCATCCTTGAGCCCTCATAAAATCCAGTCTTGAAGACGATTTGTATAATATGGTCCATTTTTAAAGCTTTTTCCGCGGATTTTTCTTGGTTTTATCATGAAATGGTATTTCATCAAACGAGTTTCCAATAATTTTTCGAGCCTTTCTTTTTTATGTAACATAGCTGGAGTATCATCCGTAATTACACTAGATATGTTGGTAAGAAACAAAGACATTCTCTTTAATGTTTTTTAACTGATACATATAAATTTCTTGATGTTGTTGTGACTTTTAATGGTACGAAAGAAGCCATTTCTCCAGTTACATTATAGACGTCATTAGTAAGTCTAATGTAAATGGCAAATTGAGCCCATATCAGTAACCGAAATGGACTTTTCTGGAATATTTTATAGAGCTTCAGAAATTAAAGTGTGCCCAAGAATGTCTCAACGAATGATTGAAAAAAAATCCTAATTCCTAGGGACTGGGAATTTATTTTTTTCTAGATATTTCACTGAAGAACCATCACACATGATTAAAATGCAATTCACGTCAACACCAAAATCCATTCAACTCATTTTCTGCCTCAATTGAGCTTTAAATAGTTTGAGGATCACATGGCAAAACTTTTGCCATGTTCTGAGATTACTACTCCTACCATAGAAGTAGTAATCTCAGAACCTTTTTAACACTAATCCTACCGACATTTTGGCTATACCTATTCCTACCGATGGTGGTTAAATGACAGCCGGTTCTTTTCTGGTGGATTATAACTAGTAGAGAATTTATAATGGGCGAAGAAACGCAAAATAATTAGAAAACTTTTATTTTTTTTGTTCGGATTTTTAGCATACATTTTTTTTTGTGGAGAGAAAAATAGAAATTTAAATCTTTATGTTTTATTTCAGTATTTTACATAAATATCGTTTTTCAAAGTAAAATAAATTTTATTCGTCGTCCTAGCATTTATATTACATCGAAAATGCACTCCTTACTTTGCGCTTCATAATATTGCATTTCGCAGATCCTGTTGGCCCTGATATACCTCTGAAAATAGCATGAAGCAAAGATCTTCCAGTTTCAAAATCCTTTTGAATTTTTTGCCAAACAGTTCCATCAATTGAAGTTTCAATATTTGGATCTTCTCTTTCTCTTCACACAGCTATCTTCGAAACTAGAGAACTATCTCATTCTTTTTCGTCACCTACGCGTATTTACAATATTTTCTTCCTCATTTTCCATGCTGAATTGCTCAGAGTCAGTGTCCAATAGATCGTATATACCATCCTCACGCGCAGAATTTTTTTCTTTACCTATTTTAGAGCCTAACCCTCTTGTATTTTTTATTTCTTCTGACAATTTCGTTTAAATTGACATTTCAGAGATAAATTTTTGAATCTGAATAATTCTCCAATAATTGAATACAAACGTTACTAATTAACTAACTATTTTTATTTTGACCAAAGTTTGTAACCTATTATTATTAAAAATAGAACTGAACAATCGGAAATATTTGTAATGATAGTAATTTTGCCTCGTGGATTACCACCAGCGGGTGCTTTGTACGCAGCATAAGGCAATATGTACATCAGTGATTCCCAAATGGTTTATATCGACCTCCAGGGGTCTATGACGACCTGTATGGGGTTCACGTCAGTGAAAAAATAATTTGGGGGTCCATCAAGTTGTAAATGGGGGTCTACAATAGGGGCTCTTCTTAAACTTGACCGTGACTTTAATTTTTAAGTAAAATTTTATCAAGTGGAAAACAGATTTACCTATTTAACAGATTTATTTACTAAATGTAATGAGATTAATTTGGAGTTACATGGTGAGAACATACATTTTATTACAAAAAGGATTATCATTTCAGCGTTTCTGCCAGAATTATGTTAAAGGAGTATAACAATGGACGTCGCGAATTTTCCTAGTTTCTCAATTTGTCATAGACAATCTGCCGGAAAAATGACGTTTTGAACTATTTTAAATTTAATAATTTTAAATCAGGTTTAAAACTAAGTTTAATATATATATGATTATTTTATTTTTACTTTTTTATTTGGTATCTTCAAAACTTTAGTATAGTAACAGCGTCTAACGAGAGATACATCATACAAGATCATGTGATTTAAGCTGCTATATATAGACTTAGACCCCTCTTCGCTTCTTTTTCTTTCATCATTATCGCTGAGCTTGTTTGTGTATTTTTTTTTTTTGTTTCTTGTATTCGTTATTTTTTTATGTTGTTTAATAAAAAGAATAGCTTTTCACGAACTGTTTCATATAAAAAAAAAAAAAAAAAAAAAAACACGCTATCAAGATCTTCGCAAAGTCGCTTTACTATCCATCATTACAATGTCGTATTATATATATATATATGACTAAGATGCTCTATCTTTATATATCTTAATGATTAGCATTTTTACATGTATGTTTTTATCTTGGTTTCTCCTATTCATTTTCTTAATATTCATGTCTATAAGAGAAACCTTACTATTCTCACTATTCATACTTCCATTTTATTTTATTGTTTGGTGTTCCATCCACGTGAGATAGATATAGGCCTAATTTTTCAAAATGGCTCTGTTTTTTCTATTATGTCGAAAATTTCTGCTGTAAGGGGAAGTCGGATCCCTAAAGTATTGCTAATCTCTAAATTTGCTGGCCTAATCCAGAGACAGCTTTAGAAATCATAATAGGTCTCCATTTTAGTCCAAAGACTTTTAGTATCTTCCCTTCAGTTTTTATAGCTCTACACCTCTGTTTCTTGTTTTCCCCTTTTTTTATCCAATTTTAGTAATATATTCTTTTTGCACAATTTATTTTATTGATATGTTTCTTAGAATCCAATTCATTCTTTTTTAGCCTTGTGGGATGTACAATTTTATCTCTTATTATTTTATTTTATTATACTATATATATATTAATACCACTGTAGGAAATGAACTCATATGCTCATATTGGAGGGAAAATGTCAGATTACAAGAGGAACTAATCAGAAAAGGCACTAATAAAGATCTTAAAGTAATATTTAGAAACGGATGTGCAGCAGTTTTGGCTTTAAAAAGATATGCCTGTTTTTTATTACCAAATTATGGGATATCTTGAAAAAGTTTTTAATTGCTTTTCCTAGGGAGAACGAGTTCCAGCATAATTTGTCAATCTTCAGAACAAAAACAAAAAAAAGGGGAGGGGGAGATACACTACACTACTAATCGAAGAGATTTAGGGTTAAATTTAAAAATATTGTGCCAAATGTTGAAAATTTATTTTTGAAGCACCAAATTCATTCCTTTCTTTAAAAGCATTTGTTGTTTAGTTATTTTATGTATTAATTAATTTTTAATTTAATTAAATTAACATGTGTTTCTTAAGTTTAAAACATTATACTTCACTGCAGTTAGAAACTTAAACTTTTTAAAGTACTTCTATATATCAGATATGTCTATCTAAAACCAAAAAACTTTGCAAGGAGTCTACGAGCAAGGAGTCTTGGCAACCTCTGCTATACATAAACACATTTGGATTATATTTTCTTGAAAAACTTGGAAGTTTGGGATTTCAATTCAGAAGACTTTATAAAATTTCCTATATTTTCCAGAGATTAAAAGATGCAGTACATATGATTATTAGGAAAAAACAAAGAAGAGAAATAAATATTGAAAAATAAGTGAGCTATGGTCAATGGTCAATCGACTGCCACGGAATGTTGATGATGATTACTATGTCAATGTTCACATCAAATGGAGGAAAATTCACAGAACTAGTTATCTGATGGGTTTGGTTACTAAAAGAAACATCAAAACATGGTTGCAATATTTAATAGCTATTCCACTGTACAGAATGTATGATGTTACAATCGATGATAGTTTCTTCAATTTCAAACAGAGTGCGTCTCAAGTTCTTCAAGATGAAATCAGTGAAAATATAACTATTGAAGAGAGTCTTACAGCCCAGCAACAGACGTTGTTATGGAATGAAGAGAAATATTTTCATATTTCTCCTGGAGTAGCGAATGTACCAAGAAGCTTGCTATTTGATGAACATGCTGAGGAGCTCTCTTTCCCAGCAATTTACTTGGGTCATTTTAGAAACTTCAGAGAAGGAGTTAGATTTACACCATTCAGGATGGCCACGCGTGAATTAAGACGTGTTGATCGTCGTGGAGTGACCCCACAGCATTTGCTTTATGTGGCAATGAAAATTATGCGATTGAGAGTTCGGGATTCGCTTACGGTTGCCTATGAATTTTGAATTTTATTTGAATTTAATAAGTTCCCCCAGCAGTTTAATATATAGATGTATTTCTGCACTTACGACCAACGTCGCCAAAGAAGTTTCACTTCTATCGCGTGGCATTCCACGCACCATTTTTACTGAAATGTTTGGATTCTTAAATTGCATACAAATTTAAATATTATGTCAGTTAATAGATGCTTAGTTTTATTTTAATTTAACAAGTTTTTAGTTTGTATAACATTAACTTTATTCCTTAAGGTATCTGACTACTTGCGACATTTTTTTAAAATGGAGATATGGGGTTTTTTTTGTGGTTTTTAGATTTGTTTAGTACATTTTAAGAAAAATATGCTAAAATTAAGAACACAAAAAGGAATTACTATTACTAAAATGATAAAGGAAAATGGGTAAAAATTTACAAAAAATAACATAAACGGGGCCCATTCTGTATCAAAAGTTTACGAACAAATTTTCAATTCTGATGTACTGCTGTGTTGTTCATTTTTGTAATGATCTTCAGGATAAGAGATGTTTTAATTTTTACAAAAACTAGAGCACTTTATCTTAGTTATTACATGAAATTGCTTAAAATAACAGTGACTATATTAACATAAGGTAATGTAAATTTTGTAATAAAAGAGTGATTGATAAATCTGAAGGTTAAAACACTTCTACTACTATACAAAACATCCGCAAAAAGTTTCAGTTAATTATTTTCAAAACTTTTTTTAGTAATCGCTGTCCCCCGTTTGAGCATTTTCAAAAAAAAAAAAAAACACATTTCCAGTAAAACGCGTTTTACAATATGACATCTCTGTAAGGTAATGACATCTGTTTTTACTAAAACACTTGTAGTTTTTTTCTAATGAACAGAAAATAATAAACTTGGTATTTTTATAAAGCTAATAAGATGGTCTATAAAATAAAATCATCAAAACAATTTGTCAATTTGTGGTGAAATTCACAGTTTTAGGGTAGTCGGTTATCTTAAATAATTTTTTTATAAGTCCTTGCTATTGTTAAGTTGGACCTTAGAACTTTTCACACATAATTCTTTGCTTTAACTTGCTCGCTGTTAAAAAAGAACCCCGCGGGAGATGTCTTTCTTGTGACTTCAGTAACGAATTTTTGTCTCTCTTTTTCCCTGTCTCTTCACACCCTATTTTTCAGGAAAGATCACGAGCAAGCATGTATATCAAATGAGACATAACTCCATGGGAGAAACCTGACAATGTAGCTTTGTAAATTTATGGGAATTTGAATTATTCAGGAATACCTGGAGTTCTTCCAGAATCGATGGGAACCATTGCATTTTAAAATGTGTACGACAGAAAGATTTATTGCGCCTCTCAAGAAATGCCATTTAGTGTCAGTAACCGGAGATAGTGAAATATTTCTGCCCCGAGACATTAGTTTTATTTATTTATATTGCCGTTTCGGGAAAAACCGAGGAAAATTTTTATTTCACTTGCTGTCTCTGTCTTTTTTTTTCACTTTTGTTCTGGTGGGAAAACAGGAAAAATCCAAAATTCAACTTCTATGAAGATGAATAGAATACTCAAATTGTGTTTGCTGAGATTTTTTTGAGACACTTATTTGTAACATATGTGAAATGAATTTATAAATCCGTAGAACATGGAAACGTTGTTGAACTTGTTATATATTTAAATTGAGGAGGGAAGTATATTGTGGAAGGCTAGAAGATTTGGGATTTTCATTTGGGAATTATTATGCAAGAGAGAGAATTTCATATTCTTAACTAGTATTCAAAGTATAAACTATATCCAAAAATGATAGTGAGATATTTTTCAATTTAACTGTTTAAAGAGACCCAAGAAGAAAAGAGCTCAAAGAAAAATCTAAAAATCGATATTTGAATTTTGTAAAATTCAAATAGTATTTTTACGCTTCAGAGAATTACTATATATAATTTTTTTATCCAACGAATATCTCTGAAGGTATATATTTTATTTTTATAATTGGATTTCGTTCTCCTATGGCTTTCATCTTGTGACAAAAAATACTTTAAAGTCTGCGAATGACTAGATATTTTAAGATTGTGCATTTTGAAATATATCTCAATAGTAAAAAAGAAAGATATTTTAACTAATACCAACGAAAAAAAATATTCGTTTATATTGATATGGCTTTCTGAATTAAAAATAGAAAATTTCAAAAAATTAAATGCAAAAAATTACAATTAAAAAACTTTTAAGTTTCCACATTAGTTATGATTTTTTGAAAATTATTTATTTTCTTAAAACTGGAAATTCGTATAAAGCATATTATTTTAAAACACAGAAGAATGGTAAAATCCCATTATTTAAGGAATTTACGATAGACAATTAAACTAAAATATTAAAAACTAAATAATGGAAAAAACACAGTATTACTATTAGCTCACTCTCTCCCTATATATATATATATATATATATATATATATATATCTTGTTCAAATTTTCAATCGTTAATAAAATATTTTCCATTCCCCCAATCAAACTCAAATAAATTTCGTAAAACTTGTAGTGGATACTTGATGTTAATACATTTTTTTTAAATATTAATTCATGAATTACCGGTAATTAATTAAATTAATTACCGATTTTTGTCACCAACATAGATTCATCGCCATTGTTGTAACAATGTAACTGTTGTAAAAAATATGCCAAAATTAAGAAGATAAAACGAAATTATTATTACTAAAATGGGAGAATATTGGTAAAAATTTACAAAAAATAACAAACGGGGTCCATTATGTACCAAAAGTTTATGAAGAAATTTTCAATTTTTCAATTTTGATGTGTTACTATGTTATTAATTTTTGAAATGGCCTTCAGGATAAGAGATATTTTAATTTTTACAAAACTAGAGCACTTTGTCTTAGTTATTATATGAAATTGCTTAAAATAACAGTGACTATATTAACACAAGGGACTGCAAATTTTATAATAAAACAGTGATTAATAAATCTGAAGATTAAAACACTTCTACTATTATACAGAAAATACACACAAAATTTCAGTTAATTATTTTCAAAACTTTTTCAGCACTCGCTGTCCCCGTTTGAGCCTTTAAAAACACACACACACATTTCGAGTAAAACGCGTTTTAAAGTATGGCATCCTGCTTAAAGTAGTAACTAAAACACTTGTAATTTTTATTCTAGTGAACGGAAAATAATAAACTTGCTATTTTTATAAGGCTAATAAGATGGTCTAGAAAATAAAAGCATAAAAAATTGTCAATTTTTGGCAAAATTCACAATTTTAGGGTAATCAGATACCTTAAACTGAAATCTCATTCTCAAATTTCAAATCCATGTCCTAGTCATAGGAGATGTTCTAAAGTCCCGTAAGGATAATGAAATACAAACTATTCAGAGAATCTTCATAAAAGTATATATTAGGTAAAAATGCATGAATTTCATGAAATAAATGTAGAATAAATAAAATAAAATTTTTAGAAAGTTTTTGAGAAATCAGAAGAGAGGGGGTGAATTTCTACATATAAAAAACCAGCATTGGTATGTTTTTGTTCTTAAGTATGTTAAATGCTAAACATTGCTCTTATTGCTTTTGAAAAGATATATTAGAGATAAAAAAAAAGTTAATTTTCTAAGCAAAAACATTTCGTTCTTACAATTAAGCATCTTGCTTTAACGCGACCATGTTTGCAAATAATAAAGAGTCTTAGCAATGTCTTTGTGAACACACACAAATATTTATTTGGTAAGACAATAGAAAGATTTATAAATTATTTAAAGATCACTTCATATTTATTCTAACAATATAGTAAAAATAGCCGGAAAATTCAATTAGCTGTTCCCCGTTGCGTTAATGAACAGAATAACGTTATTTTTCCTGGGTCTTGCCGACCATTAGAATATTTCTTAAACATTTACTTCTTTAAATGAATGTGTTAGTGAAAGGAGATAATAAACTCAATAATTAATAAAAATTGCTAACAAATGCAAGGATATTTTGTTCCGGGATAACTCTAGGCATTTAAATATTCCTATGAATAGTGCCAAAATTTCGAAACACAATAATAACGAACATATATATTCTCTTATTCACAATATAATCTGCTTAATTAACCTGACATCATTCGCGTGAAAAAGACGACCTTAAGTTCTCGTGCAGGGTGTGTCATATCCAAGAGTGTTTAAGTTGTGTTTTTACAGTAAAATTTGTATGCAAAGGTTAAAAGGAAGAAAATAGGAAATACAACATGTTTATCACATTTTTCACACGTAAATTTAGTTTTTCTGTTCTTTTTACAAGGGTATTCAATGCATTGTTTATACACTCTTTTAATCTCGTCGTGCGTGAGTGTGATGTTTTCACTGGATCTTAATTTTTTTTAAATCTGTATCTTTTTCAAACTAAACATATAGGAGTAAACTTCTTTATTCTTTAAATTTCAAAATTTTCGAATTGCTTTTTTATTTCCTCTTATTTTGTTCCAGCAATAGTTTTTTTTCTCTCTCAAAAGTTCATCTAAAAGTGGATAAGATGTGTATCAGTTATCTCCTTTAAAATTACGTTCTTCTCAAATGTTTTTGTGTCTCTACATATAAAATATTTATTTTCAACAGTGTCTCCCTTTTCTAAATCTGGATTGATTTCAGTGGAGGAATCATACTTGCTGTTATACTCTTCATTTGCTTTTTCCTCGTCATAACCGTGAAGAGAATTTCTTCATCCGAAAATACTGTTGTACTATATCTATTAAATACTGTATTTATTAAATTACTTAAATATCGCATTTCTTTATCATAACTACAATAATATGCCATAGAATAAGGAAGATTTAAAACGTGTTCATGCATTCAGAACTGTAACGAATGATTCACGCGCAGGGTATAACATACCCGAAGAGGTGATATCCAAAAATATATATTTAGAATTCGCCTACAAGCTACGACCCCTCAACGGATATGACCTTAAAGTCAGCTACACGAAAATTATCCATTTTGCAAAAACGGTTTAGAAGGAGAATTAAAAAAAGTTAGACGGTGGGTGTGACATACCCTGCGCGAGTAGTGCCGGGTTAATATCATTTATGAATGTTTCATTTAATAGTTTTATTTTTAAGAAATTTAACCATTGAAATTTTTTTTTATAGTTCTGGGTAATTTTCTCCCGAAATGAATAATGATTGTATGTTGATTTCTTTTGAGAGATGTTTATGCTCGAATTTTATTTCTTCAAGGAAGGCAGTGGCCTCTAGCTTTAACTTTGTTTGAGCAATTGGTTATAATTTATTGGGTTTTCCTCTTTACCAAGAGGAAAAAAAACTTTTAAGGTATTGTTGCGGAAATTTCAGAATTTGTTTCTCTGACGAAAGGATATTGTGGCATGATGATTGTAGGGCAAGAGAGAGTAATTTTCTGTTAATGCTAGCAAATAGGAATAACCTTGGTGACGGACTTGGAGATATCTTTGGTCACCAAATGTTACTAAGCTTTGGCAGGGGGGGGGAATAGATGTCCCTACAAAAATCTAAAACGTTTTGGAATGATTATTTAACGAAAAAACGTTAGAAGCTTCTAAAAGAATCTTTCCAACCTATTTAAGCACGATGCAATGATGCAACATTAAAGTCAAACATCTGACAGTGACTGTGCATTTCATTAGCCTTATGCGAAATTGAGCTTTCGGATTGGAATTGCTGTGTTTTATATTTGAATGATCTTGGAATCAGTTGCTCTCGTAGATTTGTACATGTGTACTATTTAGAAGAATATGTATTGAAATTATTAAAGAGTTTGAGGATACGTTTGGATTTAATTCGAGAGAACTTGCTTGCTAATTGCATGGAAGTTTCCTATATTTGAAAGACGATCAGGTTCGTAACAATACATATTATCGTTTAACAAAAAGAAAGATGAGTAACACACAGTCGACTCTCGATAATTCGAAGTTGGAGGACCAATGAAAAACTTCGAATTATCAAGTGGGTAGAAAAAAACTCGTAAGATACTCGAAGAGAATTTTTTTCCTGACATTACAGCTTGAAACTATGTAATAAAACAACAATTGTACTTATGTATAAAATTATTTTAAAGTAATTTTTAAAAATTGCATATATTATGCAGAAGCTAAAAGTCCTGTATTAAAAGGATACACATTTATACACAATCCTACGCATCTCTTCTTCACAATAGTGGACCATCCTTTCTAAACACATGTGTAGCACACCACGTGTTAAACAAAAGATATGGACAGCTGACAACAGGTATGGTTGATCTATTATCCACTTGAAGAAGGAAAGCAATAAAAGTGCATTTTTGCCTGATGAACCGAAAAACGCTAAGAAGGGGTAGCATACAGATGGTTCTTGAAGAGGCTGCATTACAATGGAGACATTCAGGCAATACAACACAAAACTTATAAGCTCCAACCTGTTTGGTACAGGACTGTACATGATAATAAGTGTTCGAATTATCGAGAGTTTTATAAGATCACTTCGAATTATTGCGTGTCGTAGTCTGGTCAGCCACAGATTTTACTTCGAATTATTGAGTGTACCCAAACGCATTGTTTTAGTTCGAAATATCAAGAGTTTTTCTAGGGACTGAGCATATACTTCGAATTAGCGAGAGGTTCGTATTATCGAGAGTCGACTATATAATATTTTGCATTTAAAAACTCTATTACTGTAAAGTTTCCCTTTAAAATAAAATCCTTTTCTGTTTAATAGAATAGACGTAAGCATATAAGCTGTTGAAATAGATGAAAAACTAATTTTTAGACTTTAATTAATTGGTTTCAAAAATATCTTAAGCAAAAAAGTTAAAGTTATACCACATCCAATAAAAAAAAGAAAAGAAAAGTACTTTTATGTGCAAGATTTAAAATCGTACTTGAGTATAAAAGTGATATCAGGAATTTAAAATGTCATTTTTATTTAGTGAAATGACAGTATGTTCTTGCCTTGAATAATAAATGTTGCTTTAAGAAAGTAAAATGTGACTACAGAGACTGTATTTTTCCATTTCGAATTCTTATGGCGGGAATTAAAGTTTTTAGAAAATAATTTATTTTTCTCAAGGTGCACTTTAATCATTTTTAAATTATATTTATAACGCTTGGTAGAGAGGAAAAATGAAATTTTTGGAAAATTTTTTATGGGGATAATATTAATCTAACTACAGAACCTTAGAGAAGTTAATTTATTCTCCAAAATAATCTCTCTAAATTATATTCTTCAACTGACATTTATTTTATGTTATGACCCTGATATTTATTGCAAAACTGATAAAAAATTGTGCAAGTAGTTTTAAAAATCTTTATTGTTATTCGTGCTCCTAAATAATTTTTTAAAAAAAATTAAGTTCTGAAATATAAAGCAGACATGAAATATTTTCTTAAAATTTCTAATGGGCTGCGAATTGGTGTTGCACCATTGTAAACCTAGTTCATTCCCCGGAAGCTGATATCTCTTTTAAGGCGATATGATACCATCTTCACAATTTTTTTTTATTTTTAATATTTGATACTTAGTTTCAATTGTATTTTATAAAGGTTAATATTTAATGATAATTCCATACAAAAAGTTTTAAATTTGTAGCAAAATGTTTGTAAAATCTAAATTTTGTGAAATTTTTTTAGCAGTTTTTAAATTCCTAAGGCTTTTTTAAATA
This sequence comes from Trichonephila clavata, assembly GCA_019973975.1. Classification (NCBI taxonomy): domain Eukaryota; kingdom Metazoa; phylum Arthropoda; class Arachnida; order Araneae; family Nephilidae; genus Trichonephila; species Trichonephila clavata. The sequence continues at coordinate 3,142 of BMAO01029829.1, read as the reverse complement.
TGTCTCTTTTTTTTTTCAAAATTTTTTTCCAAGTACCCTTATAATATACTACAAAAAACCATGCATGGTTTTTTCTGCTGCTGCTCTTTAATTTTTTATTAATTTTTTTATAGTTAATCTTCAAAAATTCTAAAAAACAACAACATTAACTTTGATTTTGAAATTTTTTAGAAAAAGTACTAAACATGTTAGAGCTAATTCCATGCACAGTTTGACAAAACATACATTTCAGAACATGCATAAAAAATTTCAAACCCTTACTTCAATTATCAAAAAAAGCCTTAGGGTTTTGTGTGTGTGTTGTATGTGTGTGTGCGTGCGTGTGCGTGTGTGTGTGTGTGTGGATAGCGGTATACGTACAAAAATGTTCAACATGAAGAAAAATGAGTTTGAAGTTTTCATTCCGTGAATAGCATGATATAATATTCGTCGAATAGTCTGAAACTTTTATGAAACATTAATTAGCTTATTTAAAGCTGGTTACCATAAGAAACTGCAAAAATGTGGAACAATTAAACAGTATACTGGCATAATGATTAAATATAAAAAAACAAATGAAAGATCAATATTTCATAAAACTTTATCTTAATAATCATAAAAAAATACACACACTTCAGAGCTAATTCCACGCTCACAGCTAATGCACAAAAGATGTTTATGCTTTTATTTTTTATTTCCATGATTTTAAAAGCCTTCGCATGTAAAATATTGTACATGAATGAAAGCAAAATCAAATAACAATTTATAAGTAAAATATATCAAAATCTAAGAGCTGCATATGTGCATTTGTTTAAATAAGTATCTTAAAATATTTTAATGATAAAAGTGTGGAATTTCACACACATGGGATATATATAAATCACCAAAAACAAATATATAAAAATGGGAGAGTTTTTCTATTCTTGCGAATTAGATTTTTAATTATCCGAGTTATCAAAATGAGATTTAGTATTTGTGTTTTGGGAGAATCCGTTTTGAAGTTTTAATTTCATTCACAATAATATCATAAAAAGCACGCACAACTTTTAAATCTTGACCAAATCCATTTGCTCTTCCAACAAACAATTCACAATTTAGAATTTTTGCATGAATTGCACAATTCTTTCTTGAAATGATTTGTTTCTGCATATATAATGTCAGTCTCATTGACAAGCAGTAGAAAAATAATTAATTCATTTTTTATCAGGCTTTTTTCTAGCAGATAATCTGAAATGTGGGCGTGATAGTTGCTATTCAGCATCAAATGTTGCTTCATAACTTGATAAAAAATGCAGGTAAAGCTTTGAAATTTTGCAGGCATGTTTATAAAGATTCGAGGTATCAAATAAGCGAATAAAAAAAAATTCGACAGGTTGATTATTTTTAGGGTACCATATCGCCTTAGGCGTGGCAGGATATAAGCGGATTCCAACTGCCGCAGGTAATTTTATCGTCCAGTTTCCTTCCTAGAGGGCTGAACCTGAGCTCTGACGATGCGAACCTGTACTAGGATTTAATTTTGCTTAGAGCACCCAGACCAAACAGACATTCTAGGGATCTTTTACATGCCGTATAATCGTATGACATGGGCGCTGTTGATTTTTTGCATCATGAACATTGGCCTGTAAAGAGTTTTTTTTTTGCTACCCGCCAAGATGGACAGAAAAAGTTCTCTATATTTAGGTCGATATATACAGCAAAATTTTTCTTGCATGGAAATCACCAAGAGTAAATATAGATAGATGCAAGTTGTGTGGCTGATATTCTTGCAGCATGTGATGAGGATTTCAACAAGTAATTTCGTCCTGATTTTGTGATAGGGTATATTTGTTTCATTATAAGCCGATTCTAAAATTGAATGTTCATGTTCTAGATGATAAATGAAATTAGCGCAATAAATAACTTGAATAAAACTACCACTAGTTTATTTAACGTCAATTAATTGATCTTTATGATGAAATTTATATCTTTTCTGAGATACGAAGTAAACAAATGAACGCATTTTTTAAAAAAATAAACGGCCTTTCGGCCCTTGAGCCCCCTTCCAAAAAAATGCCCATTCCTGTACTATATTACATATTTACATTACTATTATATTTCCTTACTATTGTATTGTATTTAATATTGATTTTCTCCTCTCACTTTCTTTCTCTCTCTCTATCTTTCTCTCTCTCTCGGGGAATGAAGTCAGAATACCCGATTTGGCAACACTGGCGAAACAAAACACTGCACATGTGTAGCGGCTGGTTGTCCTACCATCTGTCCCCATTGTTGTTTAGTTGAGCATCGTTTGTGTTCCGTGGAAGACTTGTTTTATAAAGTGCTTGTTTAGTGCGTTGGTTCTTAACTGAGAACAGAAAAATGAACGAACAAAAGATCAATTAAAAGTTTTGTTTTAAGCTTGTCAAGACACCAAAAGAAATTTTTTCGATGCTGATACGTGTTATCCAGATCAAGCACTATCCATGAAGCGCGTGTAAGCGTGGTTCACCTGTTTTTGAGAAGGCCGGAAAAGTGTTTCTGACAACTCACGTAGCGAAAGATCAGCAACTTTCGTCAGTTACGAAAGCATTGAGAAAGTGAGTAAATGAACCACGAAAGATAGTCAATTAACTGTGAGCATGATAGCTGAACGATGAATGCTGCAGGGTCGTTATAGATCATTTTTTTCCATTTTTAATTTATTTGACTCACTGTCTTCAAATTTGGTAAGCAGATTCCTTTATAGAGTACAGTTTCCAAAATGGGTTTTGTGAAAACAGACCCCAAGTAGTGTTGCGGGGGGGGGGTCAAGGGGCGTTATAGATAATTATTCCAATTTTTAAACTATTAGACGTACAGTCTTGAAATTTGGTAAGCAGATTCCTTTCGTAGAGTAAAAAACTGCTACAATCAACCCCCAAGTTTCATTTTGGGGGATTAAGGGGCGTAATAGATGTATGTTTCCGTTTTTAAACTATTAGAACTACCTGCTTGAAAATTGGTAGGCATGTTCCTTTCATGAAATAGAGTTCCTCTAAAACGAAAATCGACCCCTTAAGGAGGGTTGCGAGGGGTCAAGAGGAGTTATAGAAAAAAAATGCTGTTTTTGAATTGTTAGACCCACGTACTTGAAATTTGTTAAGCCCGTTTCTTTTGTTGAATAGGGATCCACTAAGAATGT
>BMAO01029828.1:0-13831 GCA_019973975.1 Trichonephila clavata | reverse complement strand
GCTGTACAGTCACAGAATTCTCGTGAAACTTTCAAAAATTTATCGCAATTGCTTCAAATTAAAAAAAATTTTTTATTAGTTTAAAAGGCCATATTTTGAAGCTATATCCACATTAATAAAAGTTCTAATTATGTTTATAAAAATAATGTTGATTTAAATAAGAGTTTCTTAACCTTATTTTTACTATGCCCTAGGGTTTGCATTCCCGAGTCATATTTACAATCCGCGGATTTCGGATTACATTATCCAAATCCCAGTATTGGTCCCGGGATAGGATTGGACTACTTATTAAAAATAGTTACATAGTAGCATAGCTGAAATTGCAAAAATATAATTAAAAATTGATTTAATATTGTTTTAATGAAACAAATAAAAAATTAATTCATCCTAAAAACAAATAAAATAGTATATAATGAAATTTAAAAAAAAAAGCATTTCTTCATTTCTGGTGTTTTTGTAAATAAGCTTACAAAAACACAGCTCCTCCAGGGTTTCATCGATGGAACGGCTTCTTATTTTTGTTACAAACTGTCCTGCCGAAGAAAATGCACGTTCGAATTCTTTAGTAGTAGGTATTATCGTCATTAAATAGGAGTATGTTCTTTTCAGGTAGTCACCCCCCGTGTCCCTCCATTTTTTAAAAAAAAAAGACATTTCTTTTTGAATTTTTGATGACAGTGTCTCCAATGTAATAGGCTGCATTGGAGCATAAACTACTTTGATAATTTTAATTAGTTCTTCTGCTACACTTAATGGTTTTTGTACATAAATTGGTCCAGTTATTGAATTAGAATGTGAATCCATTTAAAATGTTACCTCATTTGAAATTGAAGATCCAATTGCATGCATGAGCTGTTAGAAATGCAATGGGATTTGAAGTATCTCAAGTCTTCCAAGCAGATCTGCTATTAATTATCGGCTTTTAATTGAAGAAGGCACTATGACAAAAAATCTATTCTTGGGATGTCGTTTATATTATTGTGTAAGCATTGCAGTGAGCCACTTAGATCTTTGCGATGATCTCCCATACTGTGCATATACTTTTTTTTTACATACAGCACTTATAATTGCGCAAAAAAATTCTACGTACATATTTCATAAACAGAATATAAATTTTTGAAAAATTAAATTCTTAGAAAATTTTTATGAGAAATTTTTTTAAAAATATAATTCAGACAAAAATTAAATCCTATTATTAGTCATTTTTATCCCGAGATTTCGGAATTGGGAAAAAAACCGGTATCCCTGGGTTTCGGAATTACAGGATCCCGGGGCTGAAAACCCTACTGGATATCTTCCAAAAATTCTAAATGCCTCTGTCCAAGTTAGCTGACACCGGACATCTTGAGGGTGGGAGAAATGTCCGCTTTTTCCGACCGCACTCACGATGGAGAGAAAGTTACAGAAAAAAATAAGAGAAAACATATCATGTTTCTCGGTTTTAATATACACAACCTCCTCTAACCCTTCGAGGTTCAACACTTAAGAAAACTAATATTAACCGCATACACAGAACAAAAAAAGTAAATAAGATTCATTAAATGTAATACCAGATTTACAATACTTTGAAAAAAAATTCAAAATATAATTCAGACAAAAATTAAGGCCCGGGATTAGTTATTTTAATCAAAGGATTTGAAAAGACAACCGGGATCCCGGGGCTGCAAACCCTACAATGCCCCATAAGTATTTTGAAAAACACCCTTCTATATAAACGTGTCTGTATGTGCGCTTATAGTTAACTTTAATCTCAAGTCTCCCTATTTTGTAATATCCAGCCTATTTCTTCTTCGGTCACTCTAAAAACACATTCACTTAGTTAAATATGAATATGGAAATGGTAACAATAGTTCTCTTGTACATTCAGATATTTCTTTTGGGTTTCTTCACAAAGCGAGTGCACGAGCAAAGTTCTTGCAAATTAGGCAGGACAACAATACATACAAGGGGTGATCAAATGAAAAGGTACGAAACGACACGATGGGTACAAATATAGACTTTATTCAAAATATACACCATAGGCCTCAGCACAACGATCCCACTGATGAACAAGCCGCAGGATTCCTTGTTCCCAGAATTCCTGTGGCTGTGACGAGACCCAGTCCTTCATAGTGTTCTTGAGTACGTCGTCCGAGTTGAAGCGCTTTCCTTCAGGTGTTTCTTCAGTGACCAAACACATGGAAATCGCAGGTTGACATGTCCGGACTGTAGACGGATGGTCCAACGTCTCCATTGGAACTTGTCCAGTTCCATTTGTGTGTTCTAGGAGACGTGTGACGCGCGTTATCATGGAGCAGAACCACACCCTCCGTGAGCAGCCCGGTCTTTTGTTCTTGATGGACTGCGTAGGCGTCGGAGTGTCTCACAGTACACATCGGAGTTAATGCTTTTTCTGTGCTCGAGTAATTCTGTGCTCGCATCATTTGGACGCCGCTTTTTATAAGAGCCTTTGCTCTCTCCTGCGCTTGAGGGCTCGCGCATGATCCGATCCCAGTCAGAGTCTCCAATGGCATCCCGAGATGTCTCGCTACATTCTCCCTTGGCGGAATATGCAATATTTAACTGTTTCATTTTTATGTCGTTTCGTACCTTTTCATTTGATCACCCCTTGTATTTAAATTATAAAAAACTAAAAAAAAATTATCTTTATTTGTATTGGTCGTTGCTTAGTTTCTTACGCCCTTCCCGAACAATCTAAAATTTTCAAAAAAGTACACTTAAATTAAGTAGGAAAGTATAAAGATAATTGATTGTGTTTTCCTTTTATACAAAATTTGAATTCGTCAAAAATTTACCCATTTGAATGAAAATGAGATTTTCCTAAACTAATCGTAAATTTAAAACAAGGAATATTTTATGCGCCACCAAATTTTTTTTAATTCTTAATTATACTCTGATTTAAAATTGTTACCTGAATTAAGTCATGCAAAAATTTGAGGTCATCAGCATCCACAATAGCAAAGTGTTCGGAAATAAAATGATACCAAAACAATCTTTTAAATAAATAATAATTTCTAAGCCACCGCAAAATGCATTTCATCTTTAATATCCAACAGAATTCACCGACATCAGTTAACATCGTAGTTGTGGACATTCCAAGCACAGATGTAATGTATACAAGAAGCACAGAAATCGAACATGTCATCTAGGTTCACAGACAAAGAGGATGAACTCACCTGTTTCCGGAGCTGCCTTACAGTGGCTGGAGCTGATATTGAGCAAACTATTGCTGTCAGGACTGGAAGAGAGTAGTAGGCATTCAACAGTGTGATGTTGCCACTCATGCTCTGGAGAATAGACTGGACAACCGATTTCAAATCGAAATCTTTCTCGAAAGAATCGTATATCAGCAGAGCCTGCGCAGAAATGAAAAACGAAAAGATAAGCATCGACAACTTTCTACAACAATACAACATACCATCCCTCCAATCCCCCCCCCCACCACAAATTCAAGAACTCACCATTATCGTGGTGGCAAAAGATTGACAGATAGCAGTCATTAAAAGGGAATTGTAAAAGTTTTAATTAAATTTGTAATCGAAAAATTTTTAGAGAAGTCATCTCATACATGCTCATTCAATGCGAATTATAGAGGTAACAATGTAACTTTAATTCAAAATTACTTTCAATCTAAAGATTTTCTGTGATAAGATTTTCTGAGCTAAAAAACCTTTTTAAATTATGACAGCCTGCCAATGTCAGGACATTAAATCCAAAACGATTCGGAAATGCAGTGGTGATAATTAACAATTGCATAACTTGATTGTTAGTTTTTTCTCTTGTACACAAATCGAATATTCATAAAATGAAAAATAAAAACAACTAAATATTGAAATTCACGTAAGCCTTCGGAGTGTGTCAGCATTAGGTTTATATTTAAAATTTTACAGCTCGACGTTTGCTCGATGTTGCATTTGAAAATCATTGCAAGTGAGTTTACATGGGAGTCTAACAGAATACTTTTTAGCAATAATAATAATAATAATAAAGGAAAATAAATAACTCTAGAAGGTCGACGTTGACGAGTCTTCGTGCCTTTGATAAACCACCATTTAGAGTGTTTAATAAAAGTTAACTCTGCTGAGGCAAAAATTTCTCACCTTGGGGTGGTGTGGGGTGATAGAGATGTCGTCTTCGTCTTTGGACCGAGGTACAAATTACAAGAACCGTCACCGTCTGTTTAAGACAAATTGTAATGTAAATTAAAATCAAGTCAAAGAAGCAAATCGCATAATCAGAAAATATGTACCAAAGGTCTATGGTTAAGTTTTTCAGGTTTCCTTCCACTCAGACAAGTTAGAACTTTAGAAAAGAACAAGGGTGCGATAAAAACAAACGTTGCTCCCGAATAGCACATAAAATTCATTTCATGTTATATCTTTTAAAATGCAGAACTAATATTTTTATAGAATAATCATTCATCTCTCATACCCGATTGTATGTACAGCAAAGAGGATTCTTACTTTGAGAGACGGTGCAACAGCTGAATAGTAAGTTCGTAGCTTATTTCCTGGCCAAATGTATTTTCGGAGCTAAAGATGGATTCGTTAGCCAAGTGCAGGGCGACCGCCACCCTGGGCAGTTGAGAGCCCCATTTGTCAACGGTGGACTCTGACTTCCTCCTTTCCTTAAACCAGGAAATTAGTCTTGCTCTGGCTGAAGCAACTCTCGGAACATTCAACACTTTATTCCCTGAAAAGATCGGAACATGATTACTTACGATCTCATTTTATTTTTGTCATTATCTTTCGTCTTGAACGATACCTTGTAGTGAATTATTTTTGGTGTGTCCTTGACTTTAAATATTGAGTACTCTATTTCTTACATTAAACATCCTACATTTATGTAACAGCCTCTCTTTGCAGATATTCACTTTCTGCCATTGGCACTGGAGACTCTTACTTTATCCAGTCTTTAGGAGCACAGGTGTGAAATTTTGTTTTTTATAGAAAGTTTCAACACAAAGCTATATATTTAAACCAAAATACATAAATATACCTTTAGTTTTTGGACGGATATCCAATAGTTCAGAATAGAGATTAAAATCTATCATATTTGTGAAGCGGTTGGATAAATGTCCAGTATTCTTTCTTAAAAGTTTTTTTCTTTATCATCATGCAGCAACGAAATTTATAAATGTGTTAAACGAAAAGTGAGTTTAACAGTTTAAAAAATAAAATAAAAAATATTTTAGTAAATCTTTACACCGTTGAGTTTTCGCCGCCTAGGTCCCTCAGAGTTAGATTTCTTAGTTTCCTTCAAGGGGAGATAACTTTTTCTTCTTCTTTTATGTTCTTGTTATTTAACTCTAATCAAATAATCAAAATAATAGACCATAAGCAGTGAGCAGTAAAAAAATTATTTAATCAAAATAATTAATTCTAAAAAAATTTAATTTTATTTAAGAGTACATATATATTTACATAATATACAAATTGTTGTCACTTGACTTCTAACTCGCTTTCAGCATTCTAAGGCCTAAAACTGAAGTCATTAGACACAAATAAAAAGGGCGTAATAACTCTCGTGAAATATTGTATTCGAATCTCTATTATTTATCCACATTTGTCATCTGTTAGTAAAATAAAAAACTACTTTAGAATGCGATAAATGCGTTTTTAATATCTGAAATAGTGCAAAATCCAGATAGACAAGTGCAGCGCGTGCGTAAAGCTCAGGGATTAAGAGGAACGCGATCAGCGGTTTCGTAACGGCCAGTTTTTAAGTGATTAAATTATTTTAGCTTTGAATATATTTTATAGGGGTATTGATATATTGAGGGGTATTGATATATTTTATATTTACTATTGGGACAAGTATTCAAAGAATTGTCCAGTAAAACTTTTAGACGTTTTATTTCTCTATAAAAAATCACAATTTCGCTTCGACGTTTGCCATTCAATTCTGTACAAGGAAGAATATCATTATCTATTATTACCTACAGTTCAATCTTCACTTGTGGGAGCCAGTGGTGGGGGCGGGTCTGCTACAGAGGTACATAAAAGAGAACATATTGAAGTATATAGGTTTAAAAAGGAAAGAAAATATGTTCGCCTAGTTTAATAAATTACACCTAAAGGAAAATCGGAAAAATCGCAAAAGAATAGCAGAGCTGCTACTCGTTTCTTCGGTATTAATTTTAAATATCAGAATACGCAGGTGATTTTTTATTTCAGGTTCAACATAACCGGAAATTTTAAGCAATATATTTTAAATAATAAGTGAAAATTATAATTATAATGAAATAAAATAAACGCAAAAAATTTAGGGTATGAAAATAAAGATATCAAGTAATATATTTCGAATATTCGATTTTTTTATGAATTACATTTATTAAAGTTTATTATACATGTATTCTCACTGTTTCACCTTGCAAAGGTTCACGTTATTTGAGATACTGGCATGTTAAAAGAACCAAAGAAATCTACGAATCTGGAGTTGTTTTAGTATTTCATAAAATCTGCAAAAGGCCTTAAAATATGAAAAGAAACTTGAAATCCTTTGAATATTTTTAGTACAGAGATTAAATATTACTTTAACGTTTTTTTTAAAAAAGTGTAATTTTTTAAGCGAAATAAATAAAAAATTACAGATGAAATTTAAAAGGGACTTTACGTCTAAGTAACATTTCTGGAGTTGATCAGGATTTTCCCTTCTGGGAAATTGAAATAACTCACCGCAATTTACTTCGTCCGAGCTGTCTGGACAATCCTTGTCTACGTTGCACACTGAACTGAAATCAATGCATTTGTTTCTATCGGCACACCGAAATTCTTCGACCGCACATGGATCTTGAAAGAAAGTCGGAAAGAGAAGTTTATAAATGAATAAGTGTATTTATACAAAAATGATTTCAAACAGCTTAAAAGTTGATATTATGGATTTTGCTTGAACTATGAGTAACAGCTCTTAATATAATTATTGTACTAGTTCTTAAAATAGAAAAGATGATTTGTTATTTTAGGTGTACGATTTTTTAATTGTATCAAGATAGGACTCATGTTATCGCAACTTAACATCTACAATGCACTAAGAGGAATTTTAAAAAAGGCAGCAGAGTAATGTTTCTCCTGCAGTGGAACTGGTATAGTTTCTTTTGGCGAAGTAATTCGTCAATGGATACTCTTTTGTATTTCTAAATGCTTAAGATTGGAAAAGGTGTTTAGAGTTCCTTATTATCTGACATATGAATAAAATATTTCAATTTCACATCTTACAGTTAACTTCCACATTTATTTGATTTGGATATTGTCAGCTTACTATAGTTACACCAATGACTATATATGTAATGTGTAGAATTGCAGGGTGTGAAAATATAGTATTATTTCAGAGAGCACGCTCGATAATATTAAACTAAACCAAATCATCAAATCCAAGAAATATATTTTTTTCTAAAGGGGGTAATATTGTTATTGGTCAATTAAGAAAGAATTTGTTGAAACAAGATAGAAAAAGGTTTAAACTAAGGGGGACGACAAATTGGATAGCTCACATAGCCCTTGATTAGCAATAGGGACTATATAACAAGTACCCGTTGGACAGACTTATGGACGAGTAAAGTTGACGGAAGATTAAAAGAACGGAGAATTTTTATGCACCACAGCCCTCCTCTCTGCACATCGAAAATCATGTTTATAGTTACTCTTTTTTGAATGTAAAAGAAATGCCTTCGAGGATGAGTTCCATATAATAAAAAAAAACTAAGACTTGTTTGGGGATGTACAGACAATATTTGAGATACTCATTAGACCTATAATGAACAACACATTCCAAATATTTTATTTTATGTTCTTTTTTTTTTTATTTATTTGGAAATTATGTCACTAAGTTTGTCAATACGACGATAATATAATACATTCGTCTTTTTGTTCATGACAAAAAGATCACAGTATTTGAGTTACACTAATGGTAAAAGTATAAAAAAATTCGAATAAATGTATTTTAAAAATATTTTTTAGATCAGGTGGAGACCTGGAAAGATGTAATAAAACATTCAGCATTTTCAATACGAAAGCAATAAATTTATCTTTATTTTTTTAAAAAGACGTAACTTTTAATCGATATAAAAAATTTTGAGAATTAAATTAAAACTAATACTATTTAGCATCTATTCAAAGTAACTATCTGGAGTAAGACATTTCTTCAGGTTTTTCACTTCTAGGATATAGAAATAACTTACAGCAAAAAGTTTCGTCCAAGCCGTCTCTGCAATCCTTCTCTCCATTGCAAATCGAACTGGAATCTATGCATTGATTTTTTTCAGTACACCGAAATTGTCCGTTTGAACATGAACCTTGAATGTAAGTTAAAAAAAAAGCTTAGAAACGGAAATGTGCATTTAAACAAATACGATTGAAAGTTAGATGGTATTTTGTGTTTTGACTATTCTCTGTGCAACTGCTCTTAATGTAATGATTGTATCCTTTGTATTATTTCTTAAAGCTGAAATATGTAGTTGTGTTATTTTAAATGTACGATATTTATTAATTAATATAAGAAATGGCTCACATGATGTCAACTTAACTTTTGTTGTGCAAGTTGAGGAAATTTAAGAAAATGTCACAGATTTTTTTTTCTTGTAGTACATACAATGCAAGTAAATAAATTAAGAGGGATCCATTTCTGGAAAAATTCATCAATTGATGAATTTATACTTCCAAATGCTAAATATCTGAATAAGTATTTTGAACTCCTTATCATCCGCAATGGGATAAAAATAATGTATGTGTGTTTGCTTATGAAAGGCAAGAATACACGTTTCCTGGACCATAAAGCTGTTAAGTTCTGTACTCTGCACAGAATTCCAGATTCAGTCTGGAGAGCGATTCAGGTGGTTGCTGCTCTAGGGGGAACAACGCACCAGATACCATCAATCCAACACTTTTAAAAGACACAGTTACAGGGGGGGGGGGAATCACATGGTGTGGACAGGGATTTCACTCGGTGATCCCAATGATTTGCATGTGTTCAAGGACATTAGTTTGTGCCTGGGAAAAAGGTTTGTGAGATGTAACACATTTTAACGAAACATAATGCACACAATTTTAGGTTTATAATAAAGAATTTTCCGTGTTTCCCGTAATGCAAATATTGTTTTACCTAGACATAGAGGAAGAGGTTTTGATGAAATTGACCAGTAATTTTAATTTTACGAAGATTATTTTCTGCTACATTCTTGAAAGTATTTACGTTTTAAGCTGGATTATTAATCAGCCCTTATGTGCATGAGTGTTTTTGGTATCTTTCGCTGTGTTCGCTAACGAAAAATTATATTTATAATGTAAGAAAATTAATGCATAAAGGAAGAAATGAAAATTAAGGTATATAAAGTACATAGCTCGGATGTCTGTTTGTAAGTTTTTTTAAATTTATATACTTCACGTGTTCTCTGTGTTCTACTTAACAAAGCTCTCGTGATACTTGAGATCCGCCAATGAAAAAACTACAAATATAGAGTGTTTTTTTACATTTTAAGATCAAGCAGTAGTTCTTGAAGGATAAAATCAAACTTGAAGCATTATCAGGATTATCAATTCAGGAAGATTAAAAACTTTTTCCAAAATTTATATATAATATGAATGCTTGTTTTTTAAACTGTATTAGAAGAATTACATTAAAAATAACAGAATATTGTGTCCATATAAAGTAATCTCTGCTCTATGATTCTTGGAGTGAAGCACTTGTTTATCTATATGGAAGATGAACCTTCTTCTGTTTAATATATTGAAAGCAGTTGCAACTCACCACAGCCTAATTCGTCCGATCCGTCCCAGCAATCCTTTGCTCCATCGCAAACCGAACTCTGAGAAATGCATTTGCTTCCATCAGCACACAATAATTCTCCATTGGAACAAATCCCTTGTACTCGTATGAGAACAGCTGAAAATTGGAAAAAGAATAAATCAATATGTGCAATTACACAAAAACAATTTTAAATTCAAAGTTAGCTAATATCATGATATTTGTCTTGACTCTGTGTAATTGCAAGTATACTCATTGTTTCCTCCCTACCATTTCTTAACATAGTTATGTTCTATTGGGTGTAGATTATAATGAACTAAACATCTTGTTCGAGCAATGAGAACTAGGCGTCTTTCATGCACTATGAGGATATTTAGGAAAGTGAATCAGTTTCTCCTTGATTACCTTCCAGACATAAAGAAAATTAAGAAGGAACTATTAATGCATGAAGGAATTCGTCTGTAAAAAATTTATATTTTCAAATGATAAAAAATCTGAAGGAATATTTAAAACTTTTTGACATCTGCGTGGTGAGTAAAAAATATTTAATTTGTAGTGTTACGGGTAATTACAGCGGGCATTTATTTAATTAGGTTTGTTTATTATATATTTACAACACCGCCTAACTGGCGGTTTCGCAGGTAGTGTAGAAAAAATACCACCATTTCAGAGAGGATGTTCAGTTAAAAGAAAGTGAAATGAAATGACGATTTCGAAGAAACATTTCATATTTTGAAAGGGAGCAATATTGTTCTTCGTCATTTTTGACAGGAATTAGGGAACCGAGGCAGAAAATTGAAAAAGACAATTCATTGGGTAGTCTTCTTAGCCTCTGATTCGTCAATAACACATTTCTGAAAATTAAATAGGACACAAGTGATCTAAGAACGTCAGTGAGGACAAGATACATAAACGGACACCGGTCAGTTTATTGCGTCGACAACCTTCATCTTCGCATACCAAGAAGCATGTTTACGGCAACTCATATTGAATGCGGGAAAAATTCTTCCGAGAATGTGTTTGATAACAGAAAATAATCGAATATATGTTAAGAGATGTATAGGACAGTGGTTAGATAACGAATAGGACATAATGATCCATCACTTATTTCGACGATAGATATTTATAGTCTGTTTTGATTCTTTATTTGGTAATCATATTTTCCACCTGGCGATTCATCGATAGTGTTTTCCATTCTTCTTTTTGTAATTGTTATGAAAGATTTCATGGCTTACACATTTAAAAAACAATGCTCAGAGACAAGAAAAAAAAACTCAATCACATACTAAGGGCATTAATGCACAGGCCAATATTAATTTCTTTTCGGGGTATTTTGAGCTATCTATATATATATGTTATTGATGGATTAGATTCAATTACTACCCTAGTTTTTGGTTGAGATTACATTTCTAAGATACCACATTTCAACGAAATTTGCGCTTACACGTTTTTAAGATAGCAATGACAAACATTTTGTTTTCCTTTTTTTTTTTTCATGTTATAAAAATATTATTCTATAACAATATATACAGGAAACCGTTATGGAGGAAACCAACTATTTCCTGAACCCTTAGGAAAAGTTTAACTTTTGTTTTTCTCTAACTAAAACAATGAAGATTTTAGCTGAGCTTAATTTACCGAATATATGATGCCAGGATTTTGAATGAGTCGTCTTATTTATGGACCGTCAAATAATCTTGCTTTAAACTTTTCCTCCTTTTAAAAAGAAAGTATTGCACGTTTTTATCTAAATCCTTTACAAATTCCTTTAAAATGGATAGATGGACATGCTGGTAATTAAAATGAAAAAAAAATATATATTATTAGTTTGAGAGAGAAAAATTATTATCTAAAAGCAGATGACAGTACAAATTATATCACTGAAATATCAGATGAAATATCTTAAAAAATCTTCTATTCTTCTTGAAAACATGTATGCTCCTCAGACACTTATATTATATCACTGATAGATTACATAGCTCATTTGCATCGAATTCTTAAAATAACTTTTTTGACCGAGAACATTGAATGTGAATTGGCGTAGTACAAATGCAATCAATCAGCCTAAACGTAATAAAATACACACGTTACAGCATCAAATTCAAGTGCTTTGATCCTTAAAAAAATTTGGAAATATTTCAATAAATTTCACGTTATGGATAATTTAATTTTAGAAATCAATCTTTATGCAAGCGTGTATGACTTTACTTTTATAAAATAGCCTAGAGGTCAACGTCATGGAATCGTGGCTGCGTACCATGAGTTCGAGCCTAGTACTGCTGAAGTACTTCTGTGTAGAGGAGACAGATGCACACTCAAACTGAGTTAAAAAGTGTCTCGAATGTCCTCCCAGTGATGTGGTGTGGAAATTAGGAGAGAGGTTTACAGCTCAGGTATTGTCCTCAAAACATGACCATGGTCCAAAATTTCGAGGTCGGTCGATAATAGCTCTCGTGTAGCATTGTTGTTTGAAGTTAATATAAATCTATCTGGTGTGTTAAAACAAATGAAAATTACTAATTAATCTTAATTCCAACAGTATTCGATAATAATAAAACCGGAGGGAATACCATTATTAAGTATAGTATTTCAGCTGTTCTTCTTCTGATAATGGAAATTCTGAACTATTTAGAGAAATATTTTGCTGAGAAATATATAAGAACATAAAACACACAAATCAAAGAAATATCAAATATTTTTTCACAAAAAAAATTAAAATACACATTTTTTAAAATCTTATTTCCGATTAAAATAATATAATGATTGCAATTCACAAATTAAAAGATTAAAAGGAATTTATAAACAGTCTTTTTTCCCCTCAAAAATTCGTTTCTCTCACTATAAGCGGTTTTCAAATATTTGCAACAAAATTTCCAAATATTACTGATCCTGAATTCTTGAAAAATGTTTTCGAAAAAACTGAATTATAGAGTAGTGAGAAATAATTTCAAATCAATCAGTCTAAAGAAATAATTGGCATTGGTTTTCGGTGCGTTTTGAAATTATCTTTAGAAAAGAATTTTTTGTAGTCTTTATATATCTATTGTTTATAGTAAAAAAAGGGAGTTTTTTTATCCTTCTTACTTTTTTTTATTGGGATAAACTTGTTTTGAAAATTAATTTTTACACATTTTAAATATTGAAAGTACAACTAAAACAAATATAAAAAAGAAAGAACAAAATATATTTCTAAACATTATTTACAAATATCACAAATATATTACAAACATTTAAATCAACAGTATGTGTCAAAAATAATATAAGAAGCATTTCTATGAGATTCTTAACTAAATAATGTTTGAAATACTTGAAGAAAACAGTACATCATGCTAATTAAAAACTCAAAAAAGTAAGGATCATCAAGAATCCTAATCTATATTTTTATGATGTAGTAGGTTTTCAAATATAACTACAATATTTGAATGTCTGTCAGAGGAAAATAACATTTTGCATTTTTCCTACTTTTAAATTAAATTTTGCCTTTAGTGTATCTATCCACTGTTCTATTTCCGGAAAAATCAATCATTCAGGTCAAAGTGTCAATTGTTCCTGTGTCATTTGTGCATAAAACTTTTTACTCTTATGAAAGAAAAAAGTCTTTTTTACAGTTATTTAAAATGGATTTCAAATATTTCCATCGATTAGAAATATGTTAAAAGTTTAACTCCTGAAATGCAAATTTAATCTTCTGGTTAATCTACGACACTACAAAAACTTCAAACGGCATTATAAATCTGAAAAAATGTTAGCAGTGATTTTTCCCCCCGTTTAAACTTTATTTACCCAAATGAAAAATAAAATGCCTGTGTATTAAAAAAAAGGAACTTGAAATTAAAATTAATACATTTTGTGCAAAATAAAAAATAAAATATTTGAAATTGTAATACCCGAACACAAAACAAGGGAAGAATAACATCAAATAAAAGCAAAATATTTATGGTGTAGTCAATACTACATTTCATTTGATTAAAAAGAAAAGTTTATATTCCACGCTCTTATTTCAAAAAAAGTTTTTACCCAAACATTAAAAAAAAAAGTTAAAATATACATTTTTAAGTTCGTTACATGATAGTGAAAAAAGCGACATTTT
>BMAO01029827.1:0-13159 GCA_019973975.1 Trichonephila clavata | reverse complement strand
AAAATTCCGGAAAATAATTTAAGCATGCATCTAAAAGAAAACCTCATTGACCTATCGTTCAACGAAATTTTAAATTTAAATTTCATTAATCCTTATCAAGATCTCAGGTTTGGCTTTCCATTAAAAGTGAATAGCATTTTAGTGAACAGGTGACCAAAATTCTGATTCAATTCTCCACAACTTATTTATTTGAAAAGGCCTTTTAATCTGTCACAGCCATCAACACATGATACCGAGCTCAGCTAGAAATAAATGCAGTTTTGCGTCTTGCAGTAACAACATTGGATCCAAATATCCATAATCTTATTTCAATCAGGAACATCCGTCACACTAGGAATGTATAATGCTAAAAGTTTGATATATACTTAATGCATTTTTTAATTGTTTTGTTTTATCCTGTTTTTGTTTAATTTATTATGGTTTATTCATAAAGCTTTTTTATAATTTAGTTGCAATTAATCGTTTCATTTTATTAAATAGGTTCTTTTATCACAATTTTTCTATAAATATATTTAACTTTAAAAATCCCATTAGTGGTCCGTGGGATTTAAATTATGAATTTATTCCGCAATGTCAAAAAGTTTGGCGACCGCTGCTGACGAAGCTGACAGTTATCGAATTTATGTTGCTAATAAGGGTTCGGTAGCCGCCATCCGGTATAGTGGTTAGTGACGCTGACTGCGGTGCCTAAGGGATTGGGTTCGAATCACGGAAAAGGCATGGATGTTTGTGTTGTAATCCTTCCTTCTTTGTGTTGTAAGCCCCCGTGTGATACATTGTGTGGTGCACAGGGCTTATAAATGTTCTCAATGGGGAAAAAAATGAGGGTTTGAAAATGAATTATTAAGTTTGTGAAAGCAGACGGTTCACATTATAATTACTATGATATAAGTTTCTATAAACTACTCTTCAGCATTAGCTCTCTTTACTGGTGGTATCTTTCTTTGAAGAAGGTATAGGCGAGTTGGCTTCCCGATCCGACAAATGGCTGGACAATGTTGGTGGTAATCATGCAGGGAAAAAAATTCTGGTATGCTCTTACATGTAAAAATAAATTTTGTTTTGAAAAAAAGATTTTTTTTATGCGAGTTTTTTTCAAAATTGTGCTTGGTTTTCCTGACATGCCTCGTAAAAATTAATTTCTCAGGTATTTTTAAAAGATATTTCTATTATTTTGTGGTTTATAATACATTTTTTACGTAAACAATTGGTTTTAAATTCTGTTATCATTATTACTTTTATTTGTTTCTAATTAAATAAGTTATAATTCTTTTTTTTATTTACTGCCTGTGCTGTTTGCTTATAACTTCATTTTACTAAGCACTATTTCTGCAATTTTTTCTATAAATGATGTACTGAAAAAAAAAAGGATATTGCTTAGATTTTCATTAGCATAGGTTTCATATCACTTTCAAATTAGAAATTCAGGAAGTATAAATAATTTATATACTTTTTTTCCCATTAAAGTAAATATAAAATTTTTGATGGGTTTTAGTCAGATAATTAACATTTTAAAAATGCTTCAGTTTTTAATGTGGAAATTAAATTTACTGATACATTGAGATTTCGTTCTTCACTGGCGGTCATTTTGCATTCGTTATCGAACATGTGCGCAAATGCCTCTGGTTGGATATTTTTTTTTAAAATTTTCTTTGTCAAAAGTTGACAGATAATATGTTTTATGAGTTAAAAATAGGTAGGGAAGACCAGGGCAAGATGATGACGTTAACAATTTTTGTTGTTTATAAATTTATTTTTAAGGATAGTTAAATAAATTTTACATGAACTGTTAGAGTATTCCTTTGTAGTATTAAAATATATTACCATTTACTTTTTCAAATAAAAGAAGTAAAGAATAGTTTTTTTTCATACCCTTAACAAATCGTCAACTTGGCCCAATACTGGGTCAAGATGACTTTGGCCTTGGGGCAAAAGGACAAAACTGAAAAAGGTTGAACATATTTTATCTTTTGAATGTGTTACATGGTTTAACAAATGATAACTGTGTTTTTACATCTTACAAAGTATTAAACTAAGCGTAATGCATTGTAACGTAATGTTGAAGTGTTTAGTTGTGTAGCTAACAATAGTCACAAATAAAAATGCCATTTTTATAATTGGAACATTCCACATGCAAACACTCTTGGCATTTACAGCACTGGATTCATTCTTCTGTTGAAGGGTTCCTCTTCACAAGCAGGACATATTATAACACCATCCTTTGAAGTTGATACAACTGGAATGTTTGGCCTGGATTTTACAGACTAAGGCCTACAGGAAGAGTTTGAGTTTTTTTACTCCCTTTTTAGCTTCTCTTTTTTTTCAAAACGTCCTGTTCTTTCTTCTACTTTCCCCTTCGTTCTAACATTTATTTGATGGGTTTGCTTGTAAGAATGCTAGAGCTCAGTTTTTTTCTTTTTCTTTTTTTTCTCTCGCATTATGTTGTTTTAGGCAATGGTTTGAAATAAAACACACTAACAAGCTTCTTTGGTGCATCGGAATCAGCATTTGCCATTTCTGGTGGGTTTATATGTTCGTTTTCTACTACCGGAGTCTGAGGATCAGCACTATTATTCTCAGTTTCATCACCAACAGCATCATGGTTAGTAGTTTTTACCGCAGCATTGTCATGTTCGCTAAACACAAGAGGATTTTATGAGGCTCGATCCCATATTCTTTAAACCCTTTCAACGGCATTTCCAACTGTAGCTGATTTGAAGTAAGTGATGCTCAAAACCTCACCAATGTTTTTGTCTGTGATAGTTTTCTCTGGATGAGTGACCATAAATTTGTCACATGCTTGTCTATAGTGCGTTTTAACTGGTCGAAAAATGACACAAGGGGCTGGAGACGATGTGATGCGTGCGGCGGCAACCCAACCATGATGATTTTCGCTCTGCAATTTAAGATAGCCTGCAAAGTTATGAGTTTTGGGATTGTCAAAAACCAACAGAGGAGTTCTTTGCTTGGTTTCACATGAAGATGAAAGTGCTTCAAAAAAGAGAAAGGTGCCTTCATTGTTCCAGCCGTTATCACTACAGTTGCCTACAGTTCCTGGTGGGGCTGTTTCTACAAGTTCAGGAAGCATTCGTTTGACCTCAAAAAATCAGAAAAGGTGACAGGTAAAAGCCAGTAGCTCTAAAGCAACAAATTATTGTTACATTCCTTCCTCTTTAGGGTGGGGGGCTTAGTAGATTGCAAAAATGTCTTCCTCTGGTCATCCCCTTTCGAACGAAACTTTTTCCAACCCGATGCACTCCTTAGCCCCAGAAGAGATGGAAATGCAAGGTCGCGCGGACATACACACAAACTAGTGTTCACAGGATTTAATAGAATGGACAACAATAGTTAGTTTAATAAATTCCGAAACACGGGGAAAGATGACGAGCTCGTCATCTTGCCCCAGACTGCCTGTTTAAAAATATTCGTTCTCATTACCATAAAGGAAGGCAATTAATTGACATTTATTCATGGTAATAGGTAATATTTAAACCAATTTACTCATAAATATTAAAGAGAAATGTTATATCTTACTTGTATCTGTAGCAGAGCTTATTTACACATGCATAAAAGTTATATCGTGGCAGCAAAAAACAATCAAAGCTTCACAACTAACACAAAAATGGCGATTTCAGCTTGTGTATATTATTGTTTAACGAACAGCCAAAAGGAGAGCCAGTAGTGTTCATTTGATGCTGCTACCTAGTGAAATACGGAAAAATTAAGACATTTGTCTTCTTGCCCCGGTCTCCCCTACTTACGAACTATTGTAACTATGCCAACATTCAAGATTACTCGCCAAGTTGGCAACTCCAGTTTCACATGTGTCGTGTCGTAAGCGCGGAATCAGCAACTATGTGCATCGGTGCTTCGTTTCACATAATGTATCTGAAGAACCGCCTTGCGGTGTGAAAGTTAGGAGAAGTGGAATACCATCTATCTCACGCATCGTCCTCGTCACTTGACCGTGGATCAAAATTAAAAGGTCTGATGCCAAAACTTACGAGTAGCTGAACATCGCGACGCCGACGTTTTTTTTTTTTATCTTTCACTCACTCTCTCACTGTCCCTTTATAAGAAAGCAAGATGAACCTTAATTTGCTTGAGAGTTGAATTGTTTCTTGTGGTTCTGTTTTGATTATTTGTTTGTTTTTTGCCTGTGTCATCTAAATTTCGATTTCTGTTTCCCGTGTAAGGAATTGTGTTCATTCTTGTCTCCTGCAATTTTATAAAATTAATTAGAATTTTCCTTAATTATATTGCACATATAAGACTTTTGCGAGCATATAGGAATATTTCAAGGTTTTCTTCGCAACACATTTGAGTAATCTTATTCACGTTAGATGTTTTATTTATAGTTTTAAATTTCTTTTAACATTTTTTTTTAAATTTTATTTTGGGATATTGAGCAACAAAGGCTATTATCCCTTTTTGTAACTTATACTGTTCATTTCCATGAATGTAGATGAATAAATATCAATTTAGATTAAAAATAAATATACGCCCGCGCGCCTTGACGAATTTATTAAAATGTTTTAAGACCATTTGGCACTTTATACTATCGCAGCAATGCCAAAGTTATTGATAACTCGCCAAGTTGACAACCCCGATTGCTCATTGAGCTTGCAACCATGTGCTCCATATCATACAATATTGCCAATACGGTTGCGATAAAACGTAAGGACGACCATTTTTGTGATTACAAAACATACTTTTAAGTTTTCTTTGGAATTTCATTGCAATTACCATTGGTTATTTCAACGAGTACTACTGTGATTGGTCGATAAATTCAGAAGCATATTGCAGCCAAACGATGAAAATAAACATCAAATTTTGGTTCCACATAATATATATTATTGATTAATAACTGAAACTTGAAAATTGTTTAAATATAAATAATAAGTTATAAATTTAAGTCAAGCTACGGCACGCTGCAACGAATCGACACACGTCTCGAGACACAATCACCAATAAAGGAAACCATTTAAATTTTAATTTTCAAGTGATAGTTTTGATACATAGATATTTAATCGCAACTTTGTAAAATAATCAAAGATGAATGCCAAGTCATCCATGGACCAAATCGATGTTCTTATTTATTTCACGTTCTTTCTCCTACCCATGTACATTCCAGTATTCAATCCGAAGGCCATCTTGTTCGTAATCAATTATTATTACTGCTTGATTTTGTGCCTATGGTTGTATGAATCTAATAAGATACACAAACAGTCGAAGGCTACTCAAACTAATTTTTCCAGACATGTGGGATGCGATCCTAGATTCAAGGCCTCTGATATTGATGGTTATGACGAACAGAAGCTCCTTTCTATGTTCCCAGTTTTGCTTCCTGTCCGTTGTACTAGAATAAGAAGAGCTATTGGAAACCGACAAAATGATTCTCATGGATCACCAGAAATCTATTTCGGCAGAAAATGGCACATTCGTTGCTGGATATCAAACACTGAGTGGTCTAATTTGCTTCAAGAAATATCTAGAGATAGTAGATTAAACAGTGTTGCAACTGAAAATAGGACCAGGGCTCCTGTTTTTGCTGGAAC
The DNA here is from genome assembly GCA_019973975.1 of Trichonephila clavata. NCBI lineage: Eukaryota > Metazoa > Arthropoda > Arachnida > Araneae > Nephilidae > Trichonephila > Trichonephila clavata. The sequence goes on along the minus strand of BMAO01029827.1, from coordinate 7,601 downwards.
TCATTCTGAACTTCTGAATGCTGTAAGAAACAGAGCACCTTGTGAAACAAATTTTTCCAGCAATCCTGTTCAAAACAACAGATTTAGCGATAAAAGTCAAGACCATTTTTCCATTTTTTGGAGGAGAGTCAAAACGCATCTTCACCGTAAAGTTTCGAATGAGAACGATTTAGATTACTGTTCTTTGATATCAAACGAGGAGCATTGTGGTCAAAAAAAGAAAGCTGCTATTAAGCGTTTCGGTAATAGAATTGCAAGATTTTTCTTATACGATTGCAACTGTTTTTTACTTCCAATAGACTGAAAAAGCTCCATCAATATCTAATAATCACTAAAAGCAATTTTATTTCTTAAAAACTCACAAATTATTTGTTTTTAAAGCATTCTGAAAAAATGATGAAATTGCTATAAATGCTTTTAATCTGTTTCTCTGTCTCTTTCTCCCTTTTGTCAAAATATTTGCGATTATTTCGATTAATGTGCATCAAAATTTTTGAACTAATTTGATATATCGATACTATACTTGTTTTTGGCATTTTGAAATCGTGCCAAATAGATCTTAGGATCTGTCAATCTGTTGTTGTTGTTTAATATGTTATTAATCCAATGTGGCAAAATTTTAAAACTTTTGGCGGAAAACGTAGCGTACCGATATCCAATTTGTGCCAAAATGTTTAGTTTCTAAAATTATTTAGGAATTCATTTGACATTGATACATTACGGTTTTTTGCGTCAAATTATTGTAAAATCTTGCCATTAGCGGGTAAAAGTGTAGTCTTGGCGATGTCGATTTCTTTTGGCGACCGAAATCGATCACCAAGCTATTTAACTTAGCAATAGGTGTCTGGAAGCTAGAATGAATTCGTAATCTCACTATGATATCTATATAAAAATCGCCAAATCCAAAGAAAAATTACCAAATCTCCAAAGCCCCCCTCTATACTGCACTTGAGACCCATTAGCGGTTTATAAAATCTTAATATTGCAATGCGGTAACATTAGACTGGTCATTTAAGATCTGTTTGACACGATTTCAAAAGTATGGAAAAAGAGAGTAGTGTACCGTATCAATTTAATTCATTAATTTAAACAACAACAACACAATTTTGGTACTTACGTATTATCGTAACAATCGCCAACTCTATTAATAACTCGCCAAGTTGGCAACCCCGATTTCCTGTGTGTAGTACGCGCTGAATTGGAAACCATGTGCTTCGTTTCATATAATGTCACCAATAGGTTGCAATAATACGTGAGTACCCCAATTTTGTGTAAGAAATATGATAGAAATTGGGGAAAAAATGTTTTTTGATAGTCTTAATTTAATTCCCACCTCAGGTTACGGAGCACGGAAACAGTTTTAAATTGCGTCAACAGCTCGTTTGCCTGTGTGTATCGGACTCGTGACCAATATAGAACGCCAATAATTCGCTATTAGGCGATAAATAAAAGTGTAAACTAAAGTAGTATTCAACATATTTTTCCTTTTATTCCATCTTTTGTTTTTTCTTAGTTTAAGTATTTTTAGGATATAAAAGCTATTTTTTTCACCATCTTTACAAATAAAACTCTTGCCACCATATTAAAAATGCATCCTATAATGATTATAATTATTAACATCAAATTTTCTAAAATCCAAACTGAGAGGCGATCGAGAATACTATAATGCCAATACTTTAAATTAACAAATTTACTAAGCTTAACCTGAATAATTTTTAAAACAATCCTAAAAAGTGAATTTTTGTTCACTGAAATTATTCTTCGTAAAATGCACTAGTTGATCCACACTTTGTGTGTTAGAGAAAAAAGAAACACCCCCCTTAACATTTTGTGTTTCGTTTTGTTTTTTTAACTTAAGGCAGCATTAACATTTTGAGATACGTCCCTATTTGGTATTCACTTTTATAAAACTAATACGCTTTTTGTAACTGATTTTAGTATTTTATTGAAGCAAAGGCAAAACATTTTTGTCTCAATTCCTTTCTGAATAATACATAATAACAAGCAGCATAATAATAAGCATGCAAACTTAAAAAATCATAACAATTTTAAAAAAATGTCGACAATTTTGGCCACTACTGTATATATATGTGTGTGTGTGAGAGAGAGAGAGAAGTTTGTAGCGCTCTCTTGTGATTTACAGAATACCATTGCTTCAACGAATAAACCTAAAATAAACTTTCACCACTGTTCTAATGCCTCTCAAAGTTTATTCATGTATTTTCACTGAGAACTTTCTTGTTTTTAATTTTTTCACAAAATTCATTTCAATGTCTGCACTCATTTAATCAATTCTGCTGCAAACAGTTATGGTATAGCTTCGATATTTGTCGTTTTTTCCCCGGAAGTATTTTAAGAAATCCTGATATTGCTGATTTGATCAAATTCCCTCCTATAGTATGCTTGATAATACTTAAAATTAGCAATGTGTTACCAAACTTCATAAATAGTATCACACATGAGTATGGTTAGAAATTGCAGTATGAGTATTAAACAATAGCTTTAATTTCGCTCTTTTTTTAAACTTATTTTTAAGCTCGAAAATAATTTATACCGAAACTTATACAATCCCTTCTCTATCAACTGAGTCTTAAGATCAATTTGTTTTACTGATTCGATAGGCAAATGTTCCGTAAGTAGTAAACAAAAATTTTATGAAATGAATCACTTCAAATAACGTGTGATGTTAGCAATAAGTGGCAATAGCTGCATAGTAGAAACGTGCAATAATGACAGAATTATCTTTCAAAATTATTTATTTCCTAACTAGACGATAATGAACTATATTTGATATTTATTTTCAAACTAGAGTGTGCAAATCTAAATAAATTAAAAGTAAAAAACCTTTTTTAAAAACAGCTTTTATTTAAAAGCGCTAAAAGAATAAAATAAACTTTTCCTTTAAAACTTTTTTACTATCAACCTATAACGTCATTACACAATTTATATGATATAAAAGCTTGTCGCAATATTTAAGTACTCGTATTTACTTAGTTTGTATTTTTAAAAATTAAAAATCAGTCAGGTCAAGTTATTTATTTTACTTGTTTATCTGCAGAGTAAATCTCGCGACAAGCTTTTATATCATATAAATTGTGTAATGACGTTATAAGTTGATAGTAAAAAAAGTTTTAAATGAAAAGTTTATTTTATTCTTTTTAGAACGTTTAAATAAAAGCTTGTTCTTAAATTTTTTTTTTACTTTTAATTTTTTTTTTTACTTTTAATTTTTTTGTTACTTTTTAGTTATCGCTGGACAGGCTTCTCAGCCTGTTTCAACTCATTCAACGTTGGTTCGCCATCCCTGGTTTAGCTGAATCAGTTCTCACAAAAAGGGTATTAGACGAAAAACACAATCTTTTTAATTCCGTAATTTTTAAGCAATATTTTCAATCTTCGTGCAGATCTTGGGTAATATTGTTCTACATACGAAAAAAAGGTTTCGTGAGATTATCTTCATAAATGACGAAGTTATTCAATGTTTAATTAAAATTTTGACTATTTTTGGAAAATCTTAAAGAATATATTATTTATTTGAAATATTTTGAAGGTAAGAGATATATTTCTCTAACATCTTCGAAGAAAAATCTAGTTATTTATTAAAAAACTTCAAAAGGCATTTAAAGATTTGTATTAATCAATAAAATGCTTAAAATTCAAAACGCATGTTGTAATCAAAAAAGCAAGTTTTATCAACTAATGATAATTTTTGTTGGACATTGAATATCTTCTACGTAAGAATCTATTTTTTAATTGCTCAGGTCATCTTTAGAAACTTGATTTTGAAAAAATAAATAACCATCGCATTATTTTTATACACTCAGACCTCCATGTATAACGAGCCTCTATTTTGGGAATTTCTCTATTTTAAGAACTTTTTCCTGGAACCAAGCACATATTACTCTTTTCTTCGTAAAATAACTCCAATTTAACGAAATTTTTCTTGGAAAGATTCGATTTTTTTCTCTCCTTATTTTTAAAACATTTCAAGTCATTTTGCAAATTATTCTCTTTTGGCACATTTTATGGATATCAATAACCTTGAACTAGTTTTACAATGCGCCCAACTCATCTAAAGAAACAAAATTGCCGTAATTTTCAGACAAAAAAAATCAAATCAAATAACAGATTCTATCTGTAATTAAATTTAAGGACACATGTCGTACTGTGTGTTTAGATTACTGGTGATAAAATGAGGTATATTTAAATTACTTGCAGGCTTAAAATTAGAAAATTCATTAAAAAAAATTCATTAATTTTAATATAAAATTATTTTTTAATTGAAAATACATTGCATTTCTGGATAATATTTTTCTCTTATTGTTTTCCTAGTGGATTCCTTTTTGATGGGTAAGATATATAAAAAATGATCTTTCCGGTTCTGTAATTATTTTTTTTCTGAGTTTCATAGATTAAAGTTAGATAAAGTTTTTAAAGAATTTCCACAATACTCCATCTCAGTTTAACTTGGCAGCATTGAGAAAGGTATTTAATGTACCAATCTACTTGAAAAACAGCTTTACTTTTTTTGTTTTGGATTTAAATCCAAGTAAATAGATAGAAATTTGTAAAAAAAAATTGCATACATTGTAGAAATTAGATTATTTTTACGTTGTAGAAATGTAATTACTTTTATTAACACGCTTTTATAAGTTTCACTTGCATGTAACGGAATCTTGGAACTCGATTTTTACTCACTTTAAAAGGTCAGATCAATTAGAAATTTTGCACACTTGTAAAGGACCAATGACAAAACAATAATTTCATAATTTTGTTCATTATCTTTTTCAGGATCGTCAGGAATAAGGATAATCAGATTTGGCGACAATTCTATATACCATATCCAGACATGGCGACTTATTTAGACAAAGTTAATTAATACAGTCAATAGCGCAACGTTATGAAATTCCAGTTTGGCTGAAAACCGATTTTGGCGCCAACTTTTGTCATTGTTTTAATAATAACATAATTACAACAATGCAGATATATCGAAGTTGGCGCCCAAAACTAGTTTAACGTTTTTAATTAATATTTTTTAATTAACTGCAATATCGAATATAAATGATCAAAACATGCATTGTCATCCAAACTAAACGTGTATACAAAATTTCAGCTCAATGTGGTGAAGATATCAGCTTCAAAATTGAGTTGCAAGATTCCACCCGAACAAATTACATACATACATACATACATACATACATACATACATACAACATACATAATAATAATACATACATACATACATACATACATACATACATACATACATACATACATACATACTCATACTACATACATACATACATACATACATACATACATACATACATACAGTGTAAGTTAAATAAAAGCTTGTAAAAAGAACACCCTGAAAGAAAGCTTCCTTCTAATAGAGGAGACCCCACAATTCCCCTTTTAACATAAAATCATAGTAGGTAGTTAATTTTTAGATTCCAGAATTTAGATTTTAGAATGGTCTCCATTTTGTGAGGATACTCTTTTATTGGGCAAAGGACCTATTTCTATCAGAAATGAGTCTTGGTTACAACGGAAAATGTTTCATTAAGAAACAATATACCACTATTCCAACATTGTTGTAAAACATTTAAATAAGAGACAAATTATTTGACTTATTCTTAAGGTCGTCAAAATAATCTGATTGTGCTCTATAGATTAACTACGAATGTTGTGAAATATCGAGGCAAAACTATTGCATTATGTATCTCACAACATGCAGTTGCTTTCGGTGAGTAATTTATCCTAACAGGAGATAATGCCCGATTCCACTGAACTAGATTGATGAATATTTTGACGATCGAGGTTAAAAAATAATAGAATATTCGATTTTTGAATCTTAATTTGGCAGGAATTGGTGCATTACTAACTGAAGACAAAAACAAAAAAAAAAAATGAATTTGATTATTTCAGAAAAAAAATAGCTGGTTTTAGATTTTTTTTATTATAATTTTTTTTTCTAATACTTCTAGATAATTTAAGCTTTTCTTCCCTTTAAAAATCAAAAATTAAGAAAATTTTTGCAGAAAAACAGAATCATGAAAATTATTCTGAAAGGGACTGTCAGGAATCTACCCACTTAATGAATACTCTTTGAATTTTCAAATTTCTTAAGATAATCAGGAAGAATTGTGGAAGGCAGGGTTTCGCAAACTTTCAATACTCGAATATGCGACCCTGATCTATAGTCAAAATATACATCGTTCAAACCCCCCCCCCCATACAACAACAATGCATTTAATGCAACACTAATGAATTTGACGTCAAAGCTGCAATACGACCTCAATTATCAATCATACAAATTATCAAGAAAAGAATAAAATTTTGTGTGTATATGTTACTTTTGAGAAATATACATTTTTAATAAGTTATTTTTAAGTAATAGCATAAATACTTAGCAAATTTTCCTTTCTACTCCGAATGTATTTTGTTTTGTGTCCTTTCAGTCAATTAACACTTTTTGAAAAAAATAATCTTTTTATTTTCGCCTTTTCGATATGCTAACGCTCTCCATATAGAATTATCATGCCTCCTCCAGAGGGCGTGCCCCACTGTTTGAGAAACTTTGGTGTAAGGTAGCTGAAAGTCTGAAACGGTTTTATTTGAATAATTGTAGAATTTATTTCTTTGTTTATTTTTTAATAAAAATATTTGGAAGCTTGGGAAACGATGATATTACTGTTCTAGAACTAACTTTCATTTTCATCGGGATGAATTTGGATTAGTTTTGTTTTCTTGCTCCTACGGTTAGGAATAAATTATTTGAAACATTATTCAGGCCTTCCATCATTTTTATTGTAATCTTTTAAAGAAAGAATTAAATGTTGTGTTAATCACAACACCAAAATACAAATCATTCGAGCAAGGAAAATTAATAAATAAAATTCGTTTAATTTATTCAAAAGATGTTATGATTTGTTTTAAGTAAACATATATCTTCAAATTTCTCTGAATTAATGGGAAAAAAATAATATAATTCTTATACGTCTTTCGTGTACCTAACCCAAGAGAGATCGGGCAAGGTACAGAGTCACCTCAGGCTCACGAAATCTTTCACAGTCTGGGAAAACTATTTGTTTGTGAACAATGTATTTGTAAGTATACTCCAATATGACAGTTTTCAATGGAACTAAAATGTCTTTGCCCCATATCTTCCTCCTTTTGAGAGTGTGAAGATCGTTTCTTACCATCTTAAAGTATGTTCATGTCCAAAATTAACGTCACAAACATGATTTTCGTCTTAAGAGTTTAGAGTGCCTCCACTAAAATTCATAGAATTTTTATTTCACATGTTTTTAAGAACGCGGATAGCACAATTTCAACCTTCAATTTAGGAAACGATTTTTTTAGCTTTAGTTTTTTTCAGAACTGGATTGAGATGGTTCAAGAATATGGGAGTTTTGCCTCCAGCTTTTCGAATATTGCATGAAAACAAACTAGCTAGTCTCTTTGTATTAAAAATGACCTCATAATCCTTTAGATAATTCCTTAAAGTGGAGAGCAGTTCGCGGGTATTGAAGCTGGCCTGTCTAATATAGAAGCGACTCGATGGTTACAAGTAGCCCAAAACGTGTCTCTGGGTTATG
>BMAO01029826.1:0-26857 GCA_019973975.1 Trichonephila clavata | reverse complement strand
AAGTTGAGAATTTTGAGAATGTGAATTTGGAAAAGTAGGAGAAATTGATTAATCAAAAATATAAGAAATCAAACCAACAGTAGTATTGAGAAAAACAAGCTTCTAGCGAATGAATTTATGTTCAACTGGCATAGGGTTGACAAGCGTAAGGTTTTCCATCTCGCTAAATTGCTGGTGCAGGACAGAGTAACCTGCACCGCAAGCACAAAAACGTGATTTTTTTTTAAACCTACATCATAACTATTCTTGAAAGTCAATATCCGCAGAAAACGTTCTTAGTGTATCTCAATACAACAAAAGAAACTGGTTGCCAAATTAGCAAAAAAACTTTTGTTTTTGTTTATTTTTATCCCCCTTGGGTGTCTGTTTTAAGCGGATCTCTACTCGCCCAAAGGAACATGCCTGCTAAATTTCAAGTCTGTTGGTCTAATATAGTTTCTAAGATCTCGTAATGAGTGAATGAGTCGCTTTTCTTCCATAAAAACAGGTAAAGGATTTGCAAAACCAAAACAGCAGTGTTAAGGGTCTACACCTCAAAAACTTTCGGAAAGCAGTCTATCTTCTCAAAACATCATTTTCAGTCGAAAATATTCCTTGGATTTAAATTAACGGATGTGTTAGTGATAGATCTTCTTGTGAAGTTATACAACTGTTTCGAATCATTTTGTTAATTAATGTTATTTCAAGTAATTTTTATTCATAGTTTTATCAAAGATATAAATGTAAATACAAAAATCTAAATCCTTAAGCAAGTTATTTTTCAGGATTTTTTACAAAGGATCGAATTTAATAAAGTTCGTTATTTCATCTTATATGGTTTTTAGTTTAAGATTATATATTTCGGAAGAGCGTTCTAAGTTTTTGGAATAACATGGAATGCATCCTACCGTTTTGCTACACAAATCACATCATTTTTGCGCTTTTTTGCTTGTAGATTCTTTCGAAGAACAGCTAGAATACTCGTTAGGCTTACTCAGGATTTAGGTTTACTCAGGCTTAACGAGGATCAGTAATTAATATTAATTAATGTCGAAGTCGATTCGAACGATCATCGAGAAATTCATTAACTTTGTACAACTATATGCCATAAATAAGTGATATATTTTTGCATGACAGTATGCAGTTTTGCAGGACAGTAAGCATGATGTATGTATACAATTACTCAATATGTAAATAAGTAATAAAAAAGGTAAGATTCCATTTAAATTGGTAATAAGGTAAGATTCCATTGTTTTCCATTTAAATTTGTTCATTTAAAATTTCTTCTCTCAGAAATAACCCTATCTTGTTTTAACAGAATTATCAATTCCTTTCAAATAAATAATATTTTTAAAGATAATATTTTTAATAGAAAGCATTTCTCATCGACTCAAAGGATTTATCAAAAATATTGATTCCAAATCATTAACTCTTTCTCTTAAATTTTATAGGCTGTTAATCACCTTGATATTTAGTTTATTTTATTTTCATTACCGATCAAAAAACTTTTTATTACTTTTAATTAATTTCTATGAAACACAACATTGTGCTTACCGTAGAACCATGCGAGAGAATTCAAAAAATTTAAACTCAAAACTACTTATTTTCTCAAAAGTGTGAACTCATTACAAAAGCATATTCATTATAGAAGACTATTTAATTTATGTTGGTGTTATCTGATTGGAACTAAGTACAGGAAAATCCGTTTAACACTTAAAACGAAATATCGGTTAACATGAAGCAATATAACGATCCGGATAAACTACTATGAATTTTCATGCATTTTTTCCCTCTTAACTCGAAACAAAAAACGTAAAACACCAGCCAAAGTTTCAGAAAGTTTCTGTATTATTGGACTGTTCTACTGTATCATCAGAAGATTTTGTTGAAGTAGATAATGAGGCGTGTACTACCCCGATTATGGCTGACAAAGACACATTTGAGAGTTTATTCAAAGCTCAAAAAATGTCATGGATACAGATTCAGACGACGAAAATGAAATGAATAATTCAGCTCTTTGACCCATGTCATCGAAATGAGAAACACCAAGAAAAGTATGCGCAGTTATTTAGACTCACATATTTCAATGATGAAATGAATAACAAAACGGACGACATCGAACAATTTGTTGACAATTTGATGCTAAAAAAGACAATAATGAGAAGAATATCAGATCCTTTCCCCAAAACTCAGTGAATGTTTGTTTTCAAAACACTTAATGTTGTATTTAGTTTAATTAAGTTCTTGAGAACGTTTTTGTTTGTGTGATTGATTTTTATTAAATGCATGCATACACACAGACACACACACACGCATATATATATATCTATATATATATCTATATATATATACTAGCTGTTACCCGCGACTTCGTTCACGTAGAAATTTACAAAAAAGTGTTTTGTTCAATTCACAGATCTTACGAAAACTTAATAATTCTGTATTCCACGTTAAGAAATAAATACACGCTATATATATAGAGAGAGAGAGAGTTTAATGTCATTTTTTTACTTTGTGAATCAATGTTTTGTTTTTATATTTTTGTGTTCTTTCTGCTTTTTGGTGTTTATTGTTTTATTTTTTTTTTATTTTCTTTTTTTTTTGTTAATTTTTGTGTGGTTTTTTTCGTATAAATTTATTGAACATCCTCTCTATATACAGTATTAAATTTATTGAAAAATCTCTTTATATACAATATTTGGTGTACGATTTTCTTGAGTTAAAACAAAAACGGCAGTGGCATTCCTCGCACGTGAACATGCCACGTATGAACTCTTAGTTATGCCATGTGAAAAGCAACTCTTAGTTAAATCTATGTCAACTTTGCTTAACGTTTGCCCTTGTGACTTGTTAATTGTCATAGCAAAGCTGACACTTACAGGGAATTGTAGTCTTTTGAATTCAAACGGGAAATTCGATGGTATTATGGGAATTCGTGGTATAAGTACTATGTTACCTTTTCCGCATCCGGATATTATACGACCTTCTATAACGTTTCTTTGCAATGACACTACTCGTAACCTAGTACCATTGCAAAGTTTTGGTGGGTTTAAATTACGGAGTAGTATGATGGGAACGCCAATCTTAAGTTCTAGCTTGTGAGGAGGTAGACCAGGCACAATTATACTGTTTAAAAATTCTGTTGGATAACTAACCGTTTCATCCGGATTGCAAACTGTATTGATGGAAAGGTATGTTTGTGATTCACCAGGAAGCTTATTTAACATGCGCTGCTTAAGCGCAGTAACCTGGTCGTTTATAGGTGCTAAAATGGATCTTTCACACAACCACGAATCTTCTTTTATATTGAGATTGTGAACATCATCATAAATGCTATGTTTTTTTATCAAAATCTGAAATATTTTCATGAATTAAAACCTAACAATGTTTAACATCGATTTCTAATTATTATACTTAAAGTTCAGCTGTTAAAGTTTAAAACAGCTTAAATATAACGAATGAAAAAAACTCACAATTAAGAAATTAAGAACAATTTGAATTAAGAAAAACAGAGAGGTAGAAAAATGAAAGATACCTTGAAAATTATTATTCTTCGATTACAATATAAATATTAAGCAAATAATAACTATTGTTTAAATGTGACTAAAAATGTAAATAAAAAAAAAGAGAAAGGATTAAAACTTATCAATTTTTTGTTTCTTGCATTGCTTTTTGCTTATGAAGCCTTGATTTATTATTTTTAAAAGTGCATCCGAAACACCCGATGCTCTACTTAACTGAACAGTGAGATAACGATCATAAAAAAAAATTATGGCACGTGTCAGCGAATTATGATGTGCGCGTAACACTGTTATGTCTCATGAAGAGCATCGGGCGCCAGTAACCAAAACAACGACTTCATTAGCTCAGCTTGGCGTTCAATTTGGCGTTCATCTTGGCATTCAGTTTCACGTTCACCCGTATAGTTTCCGTTCCCGTAAGAATACGGGAATAAAATATAGCCTATGTTACTCCCCGTTAATGTAGCTTTCCATTAGTGAAAGAATTTTTAAAATCGCACCAGCCGTTTCCGAGATTAGCCGGAACAAACAGACAGACAGACAGACAGACAAAAATTTTAAAAATTGGTTTTTTGTTATGAGTACCGTATATACTTTTAGTGCATTAAGTAAAAAGCTGCTAATTTGAAATTACAAACAGACACTTCAATTTTATTTATTTGTATAGATATGTCTGGTGTAACATCCACGTGTGTTAGAATTAGGCTTAGTTTTTCCACATGGCCCTGTTTTTTCTATACATTATGTCGAAAATTTCTGCTGTTCGGGGAAGATGGTACCATAAAGCACCCTAACCCTAAATCGCTGGACTAATTCAGCAACGGTTGTTGAAGTCATAATAGGTCGCCATTTTAGTCCAAAGACTCTTTCAGCGTCTTCAACTGTTATGTTTCTTGAAAAACGATTTCTTTCCATTTTGGTGTTATAGGTATTACAACTTTCCCTCTTTTTATTTTATTTTATTATACTATATATATATGCAAAAAAATGCATTCTAATAAACTTAATTTCGTTTAATACATGTTTCTTTCTTGCAATATCCTGTAACACGAAATATTATCTCAGTCCCCTCAGTCTCGGTTAAATGATTTTCACTCTATTAGTTTCAAATTAGAAATTTGATATATTTTTTTTCACAATATAATTTAACACAATGGCTGAACATTATGAAGTTCAATATTTCTAAGCAGATTTATAAATGAATATTTTATGATAAGAAAAATATTAAAATGAGTTAATTTACCGCCCGAGTTAGCATAATTCTATATACTATTTCGTTCTCTCATAACCGGTTACTTGAAGAACTGAACTATCATTTAAAATAGGATTGTGCGGTGGAAACATGAGAATATCCTCAAGAGCAAAATTAATCCTTGGTAATTGCTCCTTCCATTCGCGTTCAGTAATTTGATTTTATAAAATAATATTTTTAAAGGCGATATCGCTTGTTTTTCTTCTATCTTTTTTTACAAAAAACTCATTAATATTTATTACTTATCGTTATTTTTAAGCTTGTTTTAAACAAGGAGATATTTTATTTTCTCATCTAAAAGCATGCTAATAACTTGAAATTAAGTTTCCACAAGAGCTATTGTCTATAATAGACCCTCAAAAATAAATAAAATTAATTTTCAAGTATAAAACATTATTCAGTTTTTTCCAAGCAACACATTTAATTCTCCCTAAAATAATTAAAATATCATTATTACCTTTAAAAAATCTAAGAAAACAAAAACAAGTAATATTAAAAATATTTCTTAAGTCAATTCCTACTTAAATCAACAACAAAAATTTATTTTAGTTACTTTTATTAAATAGTTCAAATTAATATAAATATGTATATACATATGATATAGAATCACAACATTAAGTGGCAATTAATTTTTATTAATTATCATTAAAGTATCATCATATTGTCATCCAAAACAATCGTGTATATAAAATTTCAGCTCAAATGAACGTGAGGAAAAATATCTTTTTAGGTTTTGACCCAAGTCGCTAAAAAGGAAGCCAACGTGGCTGTATCTGTAATTTTTTAAGTTATTAATTTCAGTCAATTAACTTTAATTAATTATAATTGAATTGTCTCGTATTGTTACCCAAAACAATAGTGTATAGAAAATTTTTCAGCTCAAATGAGCGCTTTAAAATGTGAGGAAAAAAACCTTTTCAAGTTTCGACACAAGTCACCAAAATGGTAGCTAAGCCGCCAAAAATGATGCCAATGTGGTTGTACTTGTAATTCTTTGAATAATTAGTTTTAATCAATTAGTTCTTATTAATTATAATTAAATTACTGTATTATCATCCAAAATAATCGTGTATATAAAATTTCAGCTAAAATGAGTGTTTTAAAATTCATTTTATTAACGATTGAAAATTTGAACAATATAAATCTATATATATATAAAGGAGAAAAGCGACTGACTGACTGACTGACTGACTGACTGACTGACTAATCACGATATCTCTGGAACTATTCAACCTACAGACTTGAAATTTGGTAGACATGTTCCTTTCATAGAGTAGACATCAGCTAAGAACGGATTTTCTGAAATTCGAAACCCAAGAGGCGTTACCCAAGGGGGTTAAGGCACGTTAAAAATAATTGTTTCCATGTTTAAACTACTTGATGTACAATTTTGAAATTGGGTAAGCGGATTCCTCTTATAAGGTAGAGATACACTACAAAATGGGTTTCGTGAAAATTGCCCCCAAGTGGCGTTGCGGGACTTAAGGGGCGTTGTAGAAAATTATTTCCATTTTTAAACTATTAGACGCACAGTCTTTATATTTGATAAATAGATTTCTTTCATAGAGTAGAGATCAGCTATAAGAAGGTTTTGTGAAAACAGACCTCTAAGTGTCGTTGGGGGGATTAAAGGGCGTAATAGATAAATATTTTCGTTTTTAAACTACTTGACCTACCTGCTTAAAAATTGGTAGGAATGTTTCTTTCATGGAGTAAATATCCGCTACAAAACGGCTTTGGGGAAAATTGAGCCCCAAGGGGTTAAGGGCAGATATAAATAATTATTTCTATTTTTAAACTATTAGACGTACAGTCTTGAAATTCGGTAAGCAGATTCCTCTCATAGGATAGAGATACACTACAAAATGTGTTTTGCGAAAATTGACCCCTAGGTGGCGTTGCGGGAGTTCAAGGGGCGTTATTGATAATTTTTTTTTTTTTGCATTTTTAATTTATTGGACGCACAGTCTTCAAATTTTGCTAAGCAGATTCCTTTCATAGAGCGCATTTCCCCTACAAAATGGGTTTTGTGAAAACAAACCCTTAAGTGGCGTTGCAGGGGCTCAAGTGGCGTTACAGATAATTATCCCCATTTTTAAACTATTAGACGTACAGTCTTGAAATTTGATAAGCAGATTCCTTTCGTAAAGTAGAGGACTGCTACAAAATGGGTTTCGCCAATATCAACTACTAAGTTTAATTTCGGGAGATTAAGAGGCGTAATCGATAAATATTTCCATTTTTAAACTATTTGATCATCCTGCTTGAAAATTGGTAGGCATGTTCCTTTTATAAAATAGAGTTCCTCTAACAAAGAGTAAAACGAAAATTGATCCCCAAGTATGGTTGGGAGGGGTCAAGAGGAGTTACAGAAAAAAATTCCTGTTTTTAATTGTTAGACCCAAATACTTTAAATTTGTTAAGCATGTTTCTATTGTTGAATAGGGATCCATTAAGAATGTATTTTAAGCAAATCAAGTTCTGGGGGTGCTGGGGGCAGGGGGTTACTGGGACGTATTGACAAAAAAAATTCTTTTTTTCGAGCTACATGGACTATAATAAAGAACATTGGTTTCCATTTTTCTTTTGTTGAATTGAAATCCGCTAAGAGCGGTTATTTTGGAAAACGGCTCTCAACGGGATTACGGGGATATTGATAGTAAAACTTTTGTTTTTTTTCTGTTAGATTTAGACTTGAAATTTGGCTTACATGTTCAATTTACGGAGTAGAGATCCACCGAAATTTGGTTTTGCGGGAATCCACTTGGTTTTTGGGTTACGAAAGTGCAAACATCATTATATACTTCAATTTTAGAGATTTTTAGAAAATACAAATTAGATGAGTTCTGCCTTTTTTTTTATCAGCAGGTGACAGTTAAAGGTATAAGTATATTTTTCAATACAATCGAATTCTTAATGCTTGGACTTAGATATCAATAGATTATACACATATATATCAGCAGTAAAAATTTATAAAACATCATGAAATACTCAGCGAAGCGGGCGGGTAACGGTTAGTATATACATATAAATAAATATAGAGATTGAACTAATAGTAGGAATAGAAAAATAATTATTTTTTCTACTTTATTTTACTTTTTTTAATTGACGTTGTAAATTAAATCGCAAAGTTTTAAAGCGAAACTAATAATTTTATTTAGTAAGTTCTTGAACTTTTAAACTAACCTCAATTGTCTTCTAGGGAATTTATATCTGACTAACAGTTTTGTGTCGGTAACGTTATGAAACTTTTTTTTAAATTTGAAAAATTACAAATATTAATTAGAGAATTTAAAAAAATGAAAAACAGCATAAATTTTTTTTTAATTTTGTGACGTAATGAATGGGGAAAAGGGGCAACATCTATGGTCAAAAGAATGGAGCATCAAAGGCAGTTTCGATCCTAGCAGGTGTGCAGCGCTTCAGCCTCACGCAGGCGTCTAAAACAAGGACGGCTGCATATAATTCTATCAATCAAGCAAAAATTTTTACGAATTTCTCAAAATAAAACTTGCAGTAAGTCGAATAAATATGCCAAATTTTAAATAGTTATTGAAAGATCAAAATGTATCCCGATTTTCCGAAAGCATAGCATAATTTAAGAAAAATAAAATGTTAGTGCACAGTGTGTTGGTCCATACATTGTCCTTTAATGTCCGTTGTCTAGTGTCCATTGTCTACTCTTTACACACATCCTTTTTTTAATATCAAAATTCGTGTCAGAATCAACAATACAGCAATATAAAAGGTTTTCTTGCTTATCAGCGGCACTGGTGGCGCATTGTGGATCGGTACATAACAAAGGCGTCTCAAAAATGATTTTTCCAAAAGTTTTTTTACAAGAATTTCCAGTATGGTTAATATTACCTAAGACATAGGAGTGTTCAAATTCAATATGCATTTGAGGAAATTAAACGCGTTTCCTGTTTAATAATAGCCTTACAATTTAGAAAAACAAAATAGAGGAAAGAAAGCTATTTTTGTGTTTAGTAGCATTTTCATTAATGTTTTACTTTTTCAATTCCTACATTTAGTTCACTCTCTCTCTCTCTCTGTATATATATATATACACTGGTGTGCAAAAATTAAGGACGAAGTCGAAAAATTAGCATATCAGCTGAACGAAGAGGCAGAGCGGACAGAAAGACCAATCAGGAGATTAAGTGAGGTGATGTACGGTAGCACATGCGCAGATATGCAGGTAGACGTAATGGGGGAGTGTCTGAGTAGTAAAGCAGTTGTCGGTGTAAGATTAGTATTTCTGGCAAAGAGATTGCACACCGTATAGCAGTTAAAATCACACCGAGTTGCTGCCTCAGCGAGAAATGGCGAATAATCAATCTGTTAGACGACATCTGGATGCTTTTACCCGAGGTCGAATCATTAGGAAGTTGGAGGAAGGTCGCAGTGTGACAAGTGTGGCTGCAGAGTTCGGAATTGCTCACAGCATCGTTTCACGACTTTGGAGACAATTTCAAACTACAGGAACAGCTATCCGGGGGTTCAGTAGTGGTCGTCCACGAGGAACCACACCCGCAGATGACCGGTATATTGCCTTACAGGCCAGAAGAAACAGGCGGCAGACAGCGGGAGAAATCGCTAGACACACGACACAGGCGACTGGACGACCGATATCGCGTTTTACCGTGGCCAGAAGACTGCACGGTGGTGGTCTGTTTGCACGACGCCCTGTACGGTGTGTACCTCTAACGCCTGCCCATCGTTCTCTGTGGTGCCGGGAATACCGGAATTGGAGAGACAATGAATGGGGACGAGTACTCTTTACAGATGAGAGCAGATTCAGTCTGAGTAGCGATTCTCATCGCATACTCATCTGGAGAGAGCGGAGAAGCCGCAATCATCCCTCGAACATCATTGAAAGGGACAGGTATGGAGGTGGCGGTGTTCTCGTTTGGGGAGGCATCATGCTTGGTAGTCGTACAGACCTTCACATCTTCGACGCAGGTTCAGTCAACGGGACCCGTTATTGTAACGAGATTCTTCTTCCATATGTGCGTCTTTTTAGAGGCGCTATGGGTCCGCAGTTCCTTTTCCTGGACGACAATGCACCATGTCATTGCACAGTAGCTGCCGAACAGCTCTTAGAGAGTGAGGATATTGAACGTATGGATTGGCCGGCACGATCTCCGGATCTCAATCCCATCGAGCATGTATGGAATTTTCTAAGCAGACGCTTGGCAGCTCGTACCTTAACACCAGTAACGATTCCGGAGCTTCGATTGGCGCTGCAAGACGAATGGGCAGCAATGCCTCAACAACTCATTGACACCCTCATTCTCAGCATGGGTCAGACGCTGTGAAACCTGCCTAGCAGTCAGGGGAGATCATATCCCCTACTGAAGACCGGATATTTCTTGCTGGACACCCATCACAGGGATGTTTCGGCCTTCAGTCGCATTGCGCTCCATGCTACTTTTTCAATAAAGCTTCTTTTTATCCCTCTGATTTCTCTTTTAGTAAGTGTTGCTTACATTACTCATGTCCTTACGTATTGGGGATCTTACGGTATTAAATGTGTTGATTTGGAATGCTTTTGTACAAAATTATATTGAAAAAACCGTCTCGTCCCTAATTTTTGCACACCATTGTATAGATATAGATATAGATATAGATATAGTTATAGATATAGATATAGATATAGATATAGATATAGATATAGATATAGATATAGATATAGATATAGATATGTAATCTTGTTCAAATTTTCAATCGTTAATAAAATACTTTCTATTCGTCCATTCAAATTCAAATATTTTTTTTAAACTTGTAGTGTATGATACTTGATGTTAATACAGTTTTTTCAAATATTAATTCTCTCATTAATTAAATTAAATTAGTTACCGGTTTTCGACGCCAACTTAGATTCATCTCCACTGTTGTAACAATGTAACTGTTAAAACAATGACAAAATTTGACGTTGAAAACCGGTTTTTCAGCTAATTTAGCCAAATCGGGTGTGCATTATTAAGACAATGCAGACAAATCCTACTCTTTTTTCAATTCCTACTATATTAGTTCACTCTTTTCCTATATATATATATATAAATAAATATTGTTGAAGTTTCCAATCGTTAATAAAATACTTTCTATTCATCCCTTTAAAGTAGGAATTAACTTTAAAAAAAATTATATTACTTGTTACTCTTATATAGATAGGGACGAAACTGAGTGTCAAAATTACCTGTGGTGATTGGTTTCCGCCAATGTGGTGCGGCACTAAAAAAGATACCAGTTTCCGGGGAATGTACTAGGTCTGCAATGGAAACACTCCAATCCGCTGCCCATAAGAAATAAAAACTCTTATACAGATAGATGAGTTTATACCATCAACGTTAAATATTAGTCGAATTATGAAAAATTCTCTACAGTGGCAAGTTAGGTGTTTGCACGTGGGTGGCTGACACCCTAGAATCAGTCCTGACCAAGGGTTATAAGTCTGACTTGCCTCCTTCACCAGCAGACTTTAGCTGAATATAATGGAAAGGCCTTGACGTCTTGAATGACTCTGCTTGGAGAATAAACTCCCAGCGTACTTCGCCTACTCTGCCCAGCGTCACCCCATTGCAATAGAGACAACAGAAGTCATTTTGAATTATCACTATTATAAAAAATTACTTGAGCTCAATTTTAGTAATGTTAATGAGAATTAACCATGCATCTTTTTTTTTATTCTGCAGGTGTTAATTTTATTGCATTACTAAAAATTTACGGATTTTTTTTTAAAAATTAAAACAAACAGTTACTTTACCACACAATTTCTTCTTTCTTTATTCTAACCACTTAAATGCCGAGTTACATTAATTTGCAATTATGATAACACTGTGTAACCGGTCTATCCGCGAACCTTTTACTAATCCCCTCGGGGTAAATATATTTCTTTTTAACTTGTTCTCTATTGAAAACTTTGTCCGGATGAGGAAGACTTGAATTATACAAATGAATTTTTATATTTAAGCGTGGACGTTTAGGTACGCGAAATTAGTCGAGAGTTAGTCAACGAGTAGTCTCTGGATGGTCAATTGTTGCTAACTGGCGGGTAAGTTTGTAATACCTGTCCATTCCTGCTTAATTCTGAAACCCCTAGTCTATCTAATTAATTTATTGTTACCAAAATATCAATCAGACACAATAACAATCTAATTAAGGTAGGCGATTAAATAGTAGAGCGCGAAGGTGAGATTCTATAACACGGGGATACTACTAAGGACCCTCAACTGAATCTAAGATAGCTTAAATACACTCAAATATAACTACTTCGCACACTAATAAGCTAACTTCTAATTAATCAAGCTCACAATACCTGTACTCTTTATGCATCAGATCCTACACTGGAAACTTGCAGGTGATCTTTATCGCGATTGCTCAATGTCATTGAATCCCCT
This sequence comes from Trichonephila clavata, assembly GCA_019973975.1. Classification (NCBI taxonomy): domain Eukaryota; kingdom Metazoa; phylum Arthropoda; class Arachnida; order Araneae; family Nephilidae; genus Trichonephila; species Trichonephila clavata. The sequence goes on along the minus strand of BMAO01029826.1, from coordinate 14,702 downwards.
GGTGTAATCCATTTTCCTGGACAACTCTAAGACTACTTAATAATTCCACTATCTCCTTCAATCTTCAACTAACAAACTAACTCGCCGAATCTTTGCTAACTCCTACTTGCCAACTCCAACGTCCCAACCCACAAACCCGCGAAAACATAATTCATATAATATACTTCATTTACATAATCACGCTTTCTTGGTCGGCAAAAGTTGGTTGAGTTAAAGTATTTTTCCCCAGAAGAGTCCCCAAGGTGTTAGTATAGTCGCGGATAGAACCACCACAAGTTATAAGATTGAGTTCAATGATACCAACGGAGGTCGTACAACAAATAAGGGAATTACGGTGTAGTAGTCCAAGTGTTTCAAGAATAAGGGAAGTACTCGTATATTAAGTATCATTTTAGCCGTGTGTGTGTGTGTGTGTGTGTGTGGTGTGTGTGTGTGTGTGTGTGTGTGTGTGTGTGTGTGTGTGTGTGTGTGTGTGTGTGTGTGTGTGTGTGTGTGTGTGTGTGGTGTTGTGTGTGTTGTGTGTGTGTGTGTGTGTGTGTGTGTGTGTGTGTGTGTGTGTGTGTGTGTGTGTGTGTGTGTGTGTGTGTGTGTGTGTGTGTGTGTGTGTGTGTGTGTGATTGCTCTTCTAATTAGTAGCGTTGTGCATTTCCTATCCTGAGTTGTTTGATTTACGTTAGTGAGAGAGAAATGATAAATTGGAATTTGAACTAGTTATGGCTGTCTTTTTACTCGAACCCCCAAAACATCAACAACTATATATATACAGTCGATATTTCGAAGTTGGAGGGACCAATGAAAAACTTCAAATTATCAAGAGGGTAGGAAAAATCTCCCAAAAAACACGATTTTTTTCTAACACATTTAAATATGAAACTATGTAATAAAACAACAATTGTACGTATGTATAAAATTACTTGTAAGTATTTCTAAAAAGTACATATTATACAGTATAAATATTATACAGAAGTTAAAAGTCTCTTGTATTTATGAATTAAAAACAATTATTAAAAGAAAAGAACACAGTTTCACTCTCATATACGAGGTATCATTAATAGTATCGACGTTGGAAAGGCTGTTCTCGCCTAATTAGTCCGCTAAAAAAATTCGAGAAATTTTTTTTCTTTTGATATCGTTTTTCTCTATCGCACCTCTCCTTTCACTTTCCCCTCCCTATTTCTTAACCTCTCGAATAGGACACTTTCATGCCCCTCCAAATCCCTTCCATGCCTCATTGGAAATAAAATCGTTTCACACCCGGTTCCCTCAAACACTGTCTCCAACGCCACTGGTTCTTCAAGACAGTGTCCAGTCCAGCCCTTAACCTATTTGGTGCCACATCCTATAAGTTACGCAGATGAACCATAAAGTTCCATATCAGATTGACGCAAAATACACAATACTGGACATCTCTTCTTCACAATAGCAGATCCTCCTTTCTGAGCACATGTTTTGCAAGGCCACTTGTTAAAGGAAAGATAAGGACGACTTACAACAGGTACGGCCGGTCTATTGTCCACTTGAGAAAGAAAAGCTATAAAAATATACTTTCGGCTGAGGAACTGGGAAACACAACAAAGGGGTAGCAGACAGTTATCAAAGGGGTTACGTTCAGGAAAGACTCGTAGAGACAATACAACACAAAACATGTAAGCTCCAACCTGTTTCCTACAAAACTCTATATGATAATGAATGTTCAAATTGTCGAAAGTTTTATAAAATAACTTCGAATTATCGCATGTTGTAGTCTGAACAGCCACAGATTTTACTTCGAAATATTGAGTGTACTAAAAGATATTGTTTTAGATCGAAATATCAAGTTTTCTAGGGGCTGAGCATATACTTCGAATTAGTGAGAGGCTCGTACCATCGAAAATTTGAATTGGCGAGAGTCTAGTAGAAGAGGGAAGCGGATTATTTTCCATACCATCAAAGGATCAGCAGGGGCATTCGCTTCAACTTCCTCCTTAATGAGAGAAAGACACGGTCGAGCCACACAAGAAGGTGGTACAATTTATTTTGATTTCTTCTGGTGCTACAAGGCGCTATATATTTTAGCTTTCTATGCTAAAATAAAATCATTTTATCAGAACTGTAGGGTTATCGTTTTGGAATGGTTATTTTCTTGGTTTTATTAGCAAAGAAAAAGATATCTTCAATGAAATTGAATAATTTCTCTTCCTCCCCCCCCCCCATTCTTTTTCTCTCTTTATTTATTTATTTTTCACTACTACTTTCTTGCTTTATGGTTCATTAAAAAAATAAAATTTGGGAGGAGATCTCAAAAAAAAGTAATCCTCCTTCCGGTGCTGTGAATCCTTTCCTTTTCATTAAACTGAAGGACCAATTAAGGGGGGGGGGATATAAACAGGAAGTGGTGACGCCAACTGAAAGCTTGATTCCAAAGAAACATGTTTTTTAAAATATTATTATTATTTTTGCTTCCGGTCTTTTCTTTCTTTTTTAGGGGGTTTTTTTTTTATGTTTTTGGGGCTTTGGATAATTTTATTATTTTTTATGTTTTTATAAGAAAGCAGGCTTTATGTAAAATGTAAACTTTGGTTTTTTACAATAAAGCTGGACGTGAGAGTGGTTGTTTCCTAAGGGATCGGATTGTAGCTCTAAACCCTCTTTGGGTAAGCTCGTTTCCTCTGGGCATTCATCATCATCCATCTAGAAATACGTTATTACAAATGGATTACAAACCTAATAAAAAAATTTATATCCCTTTATCCGCGAAACGCTCAGTTAAATATATCACGAATCCCTTAGTTTATTTCTATAAAATGGCCAAATGATTCTGTTCCGGGTTTCATTTTTTTTCTCGTAGTATAATTAATAATTTTTTAAAACATCGACAGCACACTTCTCAGGAATTCAGCGGCGCACAAAGTGCCGCGGCATTGTGGTTGAGAATCACTGCAATAGAGAGATATTATTCCTGTTCTTTCTTATCCCATGATCAACAGAAACGTATAGATCAAGTCCATGAACCCATGCGTTTTTAGACATTGAAAAACTGTAGTGGGACTTGAGAGCAGCTGGCTCTTATGGCAACCAATACAAGCCAAAATGTGGTCAGGAGCGACTTGGATCACATTCCAATTCGGACAATGAGGGTAAACTTTAAGACCATCCACAGGCCGTTGAGCTCGAGTATGTCTACTGCAAAACCTAGCAAGAATAGTTTCATCTCGCCTACTACTTGTCCCAAGCAAAGCAGCACCAAGACGGCTTCCTTTCTACCGTGTAAAGGGGTCTGTCTGTCTCCAAGAAGAACTGATATCTTGTGCAGCAATTTCTGAAAAAGTAGGGCAGCCACCATGCATAGAATCTTCATGGCTGCCCTCACAGGCCAAACCATCTGCAATCTCATTCCCGCAAACATCCACATGCGATGATATTCACTGACAAAAAGATCTTAACATTGGCACTCAAGTTATTTAATAGCTGGACAATATTCGTTGTCGTTCTGTCACCATGCGTCCACCACACAGAAATAAAGTAATCGCGACTGAAAGTCCATAAAATGTTAAAATATATACTAACCTTTACTTTTTGTAAAAATTTGTTGGGGTTGTTGAGACTCTATCTGAATTTTATTTCATTCGGTCGTTTCTCCTTTGAATATTATTAATTGCGTGGTTTTCTGAATATAAAAGAATACGAGCTTACTATATTGTTCTGACTCAATTTATTTATTCTCCTCTACTACACTATTACAAAAACGTTACCATTCACCAAAATACAAATCTTTTCCAAACATAGATAATAAACAATTAATACGTGCACTTACTCAATTTTTAAACAAAATAAAAGTACAGTAAATTAAAGAGAACCTTAGAAAATATAAAAAATAACTTAAAAATGCTAATCAATAACTGTACGTGATTTTCAGTTTCTAAATGAGAAGAAGACATATTTCTCAACAAAGGGCTCGTAACAGGGGTCATCAACACAGAATTTTAATGATCACTTTCAGAAACTGTAGACACGATACATAAAATTCAACAACAAATGTTTGAAAGATATGTAAGACGAAATGGAAAAACAGCTATAAATTCAGCAATTTTGTCTTTTAATCCATTAACTTGTTTTATCTTACTCCATGAGTTCCGCGATAAAAAAAACACATACTTTAGATATGAAGAAGACGAATTTTTTTTTTAAATAATAATAATGCTACCGAAAAGAGCAGCTTAAAATGGAAAGGCACTTACCAAAGTAAATATTTACATCAACAATGCATATGAGCCAGTTTGGTTGCCAAACTTCCACTTCATAAAAAAGATAAATAAATAAAAGCGAAAATAATCGTAAAATATGAAAATAAAAAACTACTACTCTGAACATATTTTTGTGAAAGAAAAAAAGGAAAAAAAATACTTTTCGAACCAATTTTCCATTTTATTGCTGAAAAAATAATAAATGTCATCATGCTTTTACTTTTGTATCACATTTTTTTGAAAAAAGAACTTATTTTAACTTGATTTCGTCTTGTAAATGCTCACGTATGGACATCAAAATATGCATACAAATTTTATTCTAAACCAACTATTCATAAACATTTTTCGAGTGCTTCCACAGCGAGAAATCTTCTATTTCACCCTGGGAGATTCAAAATCTGTTAAAAGCTTTTTCAGAAGTTAAAATGAATAAGCTTAAAAGCTCAGCGTGAAATAATCGTCTAAAATTCGAACGTGATCAGATTTTTTTGTGATGCGTGGAAGGTTTGTTTTTGACCACAGTTTGTTTGTTTACTGGTATTTAGGAAACTGAATAATTCATCTCCTTCCATTTGAATGGATTAGGAAGCAAAACAGTTGTGAAAATTTTATTCATTGCTCATTTCTGATACGTTTTATTACATTACAGCAAGATGCTATTCGAGGAAACGGAAACTCCTTTATTTTACTCTTATTTTATTTTTGTTCCACTACATTTTAAATAATATATATGATACTTTATAAATTTATACTACATGCATTTTTTTATGAATAATTCCTCTTTTAAAGCATATATATATATCTACACTTAATACTTCAACTCTACTCTTTCAATGGAAAATATTTTAAATCCACTCAAGTTCTAGATTCATGCATAATGTAAAAACAATCAAACCATCTTAATGTACTGGATGAAATCAAAGAAGTTATTCCTATGATTTACATGATTATGAATATACATTTTTTTTTATCACACAGTTACATAGCTTTCTGATTTAATTGTTCTTTAAATTCAAACAATGAAGCAACGCGACAGCTTTTGGTGAAGGGCAAAAGCGTTGGGGGCCCGTATCGATATGATACGGGGCTCCCAAAAGTGTAAGCAAAAAATCGTAAAATGTTAAGGGCTTAAAAAATGGTCTCCCAAAACTTTTGATATATGTGCCACTTGAGTCTAGCCTCAGTCAAGTGAAGAACGACGCTTGTGTGCGTGCGTGCGTGCGTTACTTCTGAGAGAGAGAGACTCTTTATCTGTACATGAGTTCTTTGAGTCGACAAATTTAACGCGCACTACATTTTCTACACATTAGGTCTTCCATGGCACAAGAACTTGAAACAACTACTCGACAAAACAACGTATCGAATTTAAGATGTATATGAAAATAGCATATTACACTTTTTCTAGATTTAACTTTCATGAAATCTTACTTTTTCCTGTCAAAAATTCAATATTTAAAAAAAAATTAGATTTGTTTGTTGCTTTGTATGTGTGTGTTTGTTTCCATGCTTGCTTGTTTTTTTCCTTTGCTTTTTCGTTAGTTCATTTTTTTCCCACTTTTGCTTTTTTGTTCATTCATTCTTTCGTTCGCTTATTTTTGTTTGTTTGTTTGTTTGTTCTTTCGTTCGCTTATTTTTTTTTTTTTTTTGCTTGCTTGCTTGCTTGTTTGTCTGTCTGTCCGTCCGTCCGTTTTCATCTGCTTTAATATTGCTTGCTTTGCCTACCTACCTGCCTGTCTGTTTGTTTATTTACTTGTTTGCTTTTTTGCTTATGCTTTTATGGACCCTAAATACTAATTATAAATTACTGAACGACAAGGGTGTTAAACTCAAAGGCTAACTTGAGCCAAACAAGCAAACTTTAACTTTAAAAAGAATCAATAGGGACTAAAAAATCAATATTCATCGAAGTTTAAATTTATCTCGAATAATACATTATATAAGCATATGTAAAAGAACAAGAAAACTATAATGCTTACGTCCTAACACTTGACATCTCTTCTCTGCTATCTTTCCTATTTCGGGAGAAATTTTTATATTTATTATATATTGTTATAAACTGACAGGTCGCAATAACGTTCGTTGTAAGCCACGAGTTTGACACCCCTCTTGTACGGTTTCTTCTAATTTCGACAGTTGAAAAATAAACTAAAATTTATCACCTAAGTAATTGTAATGAAACACATAAATTTTTGGATTAAAGGTTTTTTTTAAAAAAATCAGTAGAAAAAAGTCTTTTTTTTCCTTGTATTATAAAATAATAACCAGAATATAAATTGAATGTCTACAAAAAATATAATGTAGTGTTTTCTTTTTAATAAATCAGTTGTAAAATAAAAATATTGAGGCCATCGGATTTTTTAATGGTCTACTTCGAAAAGATATCTTCTCAACATTTTAATTCAGTATTGTTATTTTTCAAATAATACTTAAAATTTATTTTCTTCACAACATTTTTTTTTATTTTTTATGCTTTGGTCCAGGGGTTCTAAAGCAACACTCTTGGTGGTTACACCTTGAATTAAAAAAATAAAAGTAATTCAAAATAGAAAGATGATCAACTGTAACATTTTTACAATTTCTTTTTCCTTTTATAATTTCTTTTATACACATCCTGTATAGTTGCCTTTGATCGGTTTGGTTGGTTGGTTTGAGGGGTTTTTTACGAACTTTTCCCTCGTTTTTACAATATGACACTTCAATTTGTCATATTTTTTACTCTTTTCGTAGAAAAATTTCAATATGCAACTTCGAATATTTTCACTTCTTATTTATATATATCCCTTATAATTCTTAAAGTCTTAAGAGTGTTTAATTTTTTCCAGTTCTATCAAAAGTTTAATTATAAAACAACAATTTTCCTTCTTCTTAAAAAGTGTAAGACCATCAATGTTTTTTTAAAAATTTTCTGCAAGAAGTTTAATTACAGAACTAGCACCTTCTTTTTCTGTCCAGTAATTATTAACTTTCATTGTCATGGTGCTAAAATAATATACTTTTATGGTTGGTGTGATGAAATTGAATTGGACAACACTTTTTTGCCCTTATAATTAAAATATATTTCCATTTCATTCAAAACAATGGCTATCGAGAAAAAATTACAAGTATTAATATGCAAAATGCTTAGATTTTTTTGTTTAATTTGCTGGCTTATGAGATTGAAAAAGAGGTCATGCATTTTTTATCACTTGGGATACTTGATTAAAAGCAGATTTCTTTGAATGTAGCATAGCAGAAGCAATTAACTCAGAAAAATCCTCCGAGTTTAACGTTTTAGATTATTCTTTCGCTGATTTTTTTATGGAAATAATTAAGACGCGATTATTTTCCAAACTGCTGCACAATTTCTTCTCATTTTTCATACTTAGTGAAATGTTTTGCAGAAAAAAAAACCGGTGAAAGGTGATCTTCATACTGTACTTCCTTGCTAAATTTTTTTGATAGTTGTCGATTTATAGCTCTTAACAGCCTTTCCTTAAATGTCTATATTATTTTGAAAAACAGATTTTTTTTAAAGAAATTATAAAATCTATCTAAAATTAATTTAGAGTCGGTGTTTATTGTTTCAAAATTACAAGTCAATAAAATTATGTACTCTTAGGAGAAAACTAATTGCTCAAGCATAAAAGTTCATTTTTTAAGGTTGCTTTTGTTGAGGTAAACAAATTAATACATTCTCTCTCTCTACAACTCTTAGAGAGAAAGTACGTTCACAAAAAAAAATTATATTTACGTAATAGTTAATTATTTGTTGAATAAATGTACTCTGGAGGCGAAAAGCAGAAATCATGTTTGTATTTTTTTCTTACTTATCATTGATAAATCATATACTTCAAATATATCCTTCATTTCTCTCTATATATTTAATTACTTAATATATAATTTTTGTCAAGACTATATAACTCCTTGCTTGTGCAGATGATATGTGCGTACAAATAATGCTTTGTCAGAGGCATGTCTGCTCGTTCGGGAATCGGCTGAAAAGTTGAATTTGATTATTGGCGTGGAAAAAACTAAATACTACCAATTACAGGAACTCCAATAGGTTTTAAATATCTGCAGACTGAAAATTACAAATTTGAAATGGTTGATAATTTTGCATACTTGAGCTCATATATTAATATTCTAAATGACATTGATGCTAAAATAAAAAGACGAATTATTGCTGATAATCGCTATCTTCATGATCTAAGAGCTTTCTTAAAGTCAAAATTAATTAAAAGACATACAAAAATAATGCTACGTAAAACAATCATCAGACTCGTATTTACCTATACAGCTGAAACTTGGACTTGGACTAAGTCACAGACTGAACAGCTAGCCATCTTTGAGCGTAAAGTTCTCCGACATATCTCTGGTTCTGTGAATTAGAATGGATTTTGGAGACAACGACAAAATTTTGAATTATACAAGTTAAAGGAAACCCATGTCATTAAATCCCTCAAGATTGGTCGTTTGGGGTTCGTGGGCAACATCTGCTGTATGGACCCCCTCATCCTTGACGTTCAGAATTATGAATTACAAACCTATCGGAACTAGAACTAGGGGAGGACCCAAATTGAGATGGACTGATTGAGTGGAGGCAGAGTTTAAAGTTTTAAAATTAACTAATTGGAGAACTGTCGCCAGGCGGAGGTCGAAATGGAAGAGGATTCTTGGGAAGACTCTGACCCACCCAGGGCTGTAGTGTCAATAGAAGAAGAAGAATATAATTTTAGTAACCTCTAGTAAGTAATAGTTCACCTAAGAGGAATCAATGTGTGACGGGTGCTTACGCGTTTCACTAACCTTCTCTTATAAACTTTAAATTGTATTTATTTTGACCAATCCTCACTGAGAGCTTAAAGTGTGACTTATGTAAATAAGATAGTTTCGGGTTTAGCGAGTTCGAAAGAGATATAAAAGGGAGAAATGAAATGAAGAGATGAGGATGACTAAGCGGTTTGATAGAGTAGAACTCCGTGTTTGGGATTGAAAAGTAAACTACGTGGTTGCCTAAGAAGGTGTTTTTAAGCGTTTAGTTTAATGAAGTGAAATTTGATAGAGGAAAGAAGATTATTGAAAAAGATTCATTAAGGCGGTTCAGAAGTTATTGAAGATATCCTAGATTATAGCCACTTCATAAATTCTACTAGTTTCCAGGTTCCTTCTGAAGAAGATTTCAGGTCTGTAACTTTTGTAGTTTAGATTTAAATGTGTAGTTTGATTGTACGTGTTATTCCCCTCGTGATATCAGTTAGTATTCCGTCGTCCATAATTGAATTCTGATAACACTCCATGATAATTTATTGTTCTTAAAGTTGATTATTAATTGTGAATTTCTATCTTAAAGAAATAATAAATAAGGGATTTATTATTTGAGTAGTCATTAATTATGAATCCTACATATCCTAACATAGATAATATGCAAAGGGGTAGTGGGAGACTACGACAAATGTAAGCAAAAAAATTTAGATTTAGTAATTAAGAAAACGTATTCATTTAGAACCCTATATAGCAGTGACGGCGAATCTATGACCCGTGGGTCAGCAACTGACCCACGCAAGCTTTTTAATTGACCCACGATTGCTGGGCAACTTTTTGTTTGCTTACGTGGGTTTATTTAGTTCTTCTACCTTGTGTGGATTATTTTTATTCTCTTTGTATTTTTCAAGCACTACATTGGACACAAAATAAATTTAAATTCTGTCTGTAACCTTCAGTTTGATCATTACAGTTCCAAAGCTACGCAAATGACAACAAATGTATATGAAAAATGTAGTACTTGAAATAAAGCAAAAGGGCTTACAAAATATCAAATAAATTGTATAACTTTACTCACATTTTGTTTGTTGAAAAAATCGACAACCAAAGCAAATAACCATATTTAAAGCACTTTCTACGGATGAAATGCACTTTTGTAAGGTTATGTTCACAGTTATGTTTGTAGAAAGAGACTTCTATAGCACTTGTGTCGTTCCCTCACTGTTTCACCTTGTGAGATGCCAATGGGAGCAATGCACACGTCTCTTATCCTAGATAATAGCAACTTTTGGCTCACGATTTAAGGCGCTTCCACCAATTAGTACCAGTGTTGAACTTACATTTCGCACGCATTTAAAAGTAATGTTTATGTGTATGTGTATTATATATATATATATATATATAGGTAAGTTATAAAATACACACACACACAATTTCTTCTCGAATTATTTTATTCTATATATAAATATTTTAATTGTATCCCTGTACTATGTCGATGGTTAAAAAATTTTTAAAAAGTTATACTAGTTCCAGGCCATATCAAGCTGATTGGTTTTATAAATATTAAGGAATTGAAATGAATAAAATGGTTATACGTATAATTTGTAATGAAAAAGTGACTGCACGTACATATAATGTAAAAAGACATTTTGAAACGTCGCTTTCTAATATCGGCATGTTGACAGATGAAGAAAGAAAAACATATTTTTACAAAAGAAAAAGAGAGAGAATTTTTCTCAAAGCAGTGTTTAAAAAAAAAGTTTTTTTGGTTCCAAAAAAGAACATTACAGTTGCTAGTTTCCAAGTTGTCCATTGCATTTCTGGCAACAGGAAACCTCCTTTAGAAAAAGAATTTGCAAAAAAAGCCTTTTTAGAATGTAGTTCTACATTTTTTGCTGATTTTAAAGAAAAATGCTTGATTATAAAGCGTATAAATGAGTTTCCTATGAGTCGCAATATAATTAGTAATAGAATTGGAAAAAAATATTTTTTTCGCGTAAATACATAATGCAGAAATATATTCAATTGCATTGGCTGAGATTAAAAATAAAAATGGCTATGCACAATTTGCAGTTTTGGGTCGGTACAAGTTTGGAAATATAATGAAAGAAGAGTTAATGAAGCTAATAACGTTGAAAGAAAAGTGTACCAGTCTTGATATTTTTGCAGAATTTTATATTGCATTTAAAGAAATGGATATTGACCATCAGAAAATAGTTTCTGTAACAACAGATTTTGCACCTAGTATAGTAGGGAAATGTATTGGATTTATTCAGTATCTTAAGCAAAATATTTCATATTCTTTGATTGAATTTTATTGAATAATACACCCGCAAGTTTTATGTGCGAAGCATGGTTTAAAAACATTTTCCTGTGTAATGCCAGTTGTAATAAAAATAACCAACTTTATAAAAAAATTCAGGAACTCTTTATAAAAGGCAATTTGTACAATTCTTAGAGAAATTGAATGCCAATATTCATCGATTTTGACATACAACAACGTGCTATGGCTTAGTTTCGGTCAAGTCCTTCATCGCTTTGTAACGTTATTAGAAGAAATTAAGATCTTTATGTTTGAAAAAGACAGCAATATGGATGAATTACCCACTATACATTAATCAACTGACTAAATGTTTCTATGAGACATCAGTCAGAATTTTAATGAACTGAATAAAAAACATGGTTTAATTGTTTTAACAATGTTTCAAAATATTAAAATATTTTTGACGAAACTCGACATCTTTACTAAGGATTCGGGAATTAAAATCATAAAATATTTTCCTCAATTACAAAAAAAAATTTCAAACAACAATAATTTTTGAAAAATCTGTTAACATTGAAGAAAATGCAATTAAAATATGTAATGAATATGCTGGAAATAAAACAAGAATTTAAAGAGAGAATCAATCAATTTAACAGTTTAGAAAATACATTTCACTTTATTTTAAATCCATACAACATAGAATTTGAAACAATGGAGTTAACCGAATTTATGTGGATAGGTATCGATAATTTAGAAATGGAATTAGTTGAACTTCGAAGCAGCGTAGAGTGGAAAACAAAATTTGAAGATTTAATTTCTGAATTAGAAGGAAAAACTGCGTAAAAATCTTGCAGTTAATATTGATTCCACAGTAAAAATTGAAAATATTATATCATATGTATGGGATTTTTTATAAAATAATTTTATATCAATGAAAAAAACTATTTACCCTTAGTCAGCATACTTCTATTTATGTGAGGGACAATGCTACAGCAGTTGTAATCGGAACATCCATTGTTTCTAGGATTATTAATCAGCAAAAGAATTTTGGGACAGTGTCTCCCAAATGAAAGAATAAATGTGGACGCAAACGCAACACCACACCTCGAACAGACAAGTTTCTTGCAGGAAATAGTACAATGCATCCTTACAAAACATGTAGAGATCTACAGAGAGAATTATTAGATACTAGTGTGAGCGTTGATTCATCGACAGTTTGACAATGCCTAATTAAAACTGGGAGATTTTCAAGAAAACCAATCGGTAAACAGTTTGTAACACCTACAATGAAGAAAAAACTTTTGGATTGGGCCAGGAAATATCAATCCCGGCCTGCACAAGATTGGAAGAAGTTTGTATTCAGCGACGAAACGCATTCTTTTGTTCAAGGGCTTCGACCAAGATTTGTCAGGTGAAATAGCGGATAACATCCTTTTCAAACAGTTAAGCACCCTCAGAAACAGATGTTTTTATTTCTGGAGGACCTGGCCGCTTAATATCAGCTGAAGGGATGATGAACTCTAAGCAATACATTTTTATAATAGAAAGTAAAATTGTGCATATGATGCAAACGTTCGCTGGTGGTATTGGTATCTTTCATCAAGATCTTGCTCCATCCATATTTCTAAGCTAACACAACGAATTTTTTTTTTCAAAAACAGAAAATAATGATTTTGAAATGGCTTGGTAATTCTCATATGGAGAATATCCCTTTGAAAATTTGTGGACCATTGTAAAGTGACGTGGGAGAGTAAAAGGGATTGCCCAACAAAGAAAACAACGATTGAGAATGTTATAAAAGTTTGGCTTCGTGATAACGAGATGAAAAATTTATGTGTTCTAATTTAATGGAATATATGCCAAACCGTGTACAGGATCTCATTCAAGCTAGAGGAGGGCATATTTTGTATTAGATTGCTATACCGTACATGTAAGTTAGAACTATACTAATTAAACAACATTTGTAAAAAATTTTGTTTGTCCCAATCAATTCGCACAGTTCTGTACTGAAAGAAAAAAAAACTAACGCAAACCGTGTCGCCCAAATTTAACTTTTTTAAAGAATACTTTTAAAAATATTTTCCTCAAAAATAATTGTAATTTTGATGCAAAGAACCAACAAATGTATTAATAAATTGATAAATATCTATGGTGATGATTGAGATACATATTATACATGGATAGTACCAATACGTATAAAGTATTATAACATCGAATCGAATAACGTCGCCAATTGGCTCGATCTACCACCAATAAAAGAATACCATTCCTACGCTTATTCAAACGCACTAATTTTGCTAGAGCATGCTCGAAAATTACTCATTTTATAGTTTGTACTTTTCTCGCACATGTTCAAACACAATAACATATATCGAAGATAATATTATTTTAATTGGTTAATTCTTTTGTATTATTATTCTCTTATTCTGTTGTGAAAAATAATTAAAATTGAGAACTTACTTTCTTCGAAAGTGTGCGCAGTGAAGTATTACCCAAAATATGGTCTAATACGTAAGTACCCGAAAGACTTTGGAGCTTAAAAGAATAAGAAAAGTAACGGAACTGCAAGACAACATATAGATTCGTACTTTATTCGTATTCTTAGGTTGGCGTCTACGTAAGTAAAACTCTTTTGCCACGATTTTGAATGCAACTACTGTGTTCTGATCCTCTAAATATAGTAATTAAATATTTCGTTTATTTCAATTGCACAATTTTTTTTTAAGGGAAATGTTTAATTCTTCTAAATCTACGCTAATTTATTTGTGTTCTGCTACAGTCTTAGGCGTGATTAAAATCGCTTCAAACATGTTATAGACGGAATGTAGATTTTATTCATGATGGTCGCCTTGCACCTCGCGAAAGTTGAAAAATGAAAAAATATTACTGAAACTTGATGAAACAACCGAGAACTGTAGAATTACAACCATTTAAAACGATTTAAGAAGTGGAATAAGAAGAAATTCCCTTTATTTTCCAAGTAAAACGGCGCAGGAAAGTGAAGAGGGAAATTGAAAATGAAGAATTTCAAATGATTGTATAAAAAGAAATTAAAATAAGTGAAAGCAGTAAAAAAATTAAAAATAAATAAATAAATGATTTGAGGCTGAAAGAATAATTAAATACTAAAAAAGCAACTTCATTATGGGAAACGAAACAAACCACAAAATCATTTATTAAAAAAAAAATGTAAAATTAGCTATTTACTACTATTAAAAAAATAATTCTGCCTGACAGACTTGGAATTCACCCCGCAATTTATTACTTTTTTGAGAAAAAGTTGTTGAGTCTTTTCCAGATTTATCACATTTCTCACTGGGCGAAATCAGTAAAATCTTAACTAAGGTACGAAATAAGAAATTCAATCCTTTAAAAAAAATAAAATTGACCAAAAGAGCAATGTTTAAATTTTGGTATATATTATTTCGAGTATGTCGTGAAACCTTAAAAGCTTGAAGATTTGAAATGACTTCTCA